>JAQFVV010013463.1:62500-117454 GCA_028023455.1 Epiperipatus broadwayi | reverse complement strand
AAGACTTAGTTAGGTATTGTTTTAGCTTTGTTCTCTAGTTAGACTATCGTCCCCAAACCCTGAGATTGAGCTGGTTCGGTGCGCTACCATAAATAGATATACATACCAGAACCCTTATTTACGTTTTCGATGAGATAATTCTTATCCACGTGTAAGATTGGCGCGTGAGATGGAATCAAACCATGCTCACAAATATCTTCATTCGAAGCTACGGGTTAAAGCCTACAATGGCGGTTTAAAAGATATCGGTGGTGTTATAATGGCGTCCCAACTAACGGGGCTGCGAATGTTAGAGAACGGGCATTTAAAAGGGCATCCTAACGTAACGTAAAAGAGCTCACAAACGAGAGTGGATTTTTTTTTTTAAAAAAAAAAAAAAGGGAAAAATAAAAGTGATAGTTTTGTTATAAATCGGAAAGAGTTTGAACACATATTGGAAAGATAGTAGATGGGCATATTTTGCGTGGTGAATGTACGGATAGAAAAGTTCTCGAGTGGTCAAGGGGGAAAATAGCGTTGATGTATGTCCTGTGATATATATATAAAGTCATGGGTTATAAAATAGAGGTTTAAGAATTTATCTAACATTGAGATATTATAAAACAATATCGTTCAATATGATAAGAAGGAGGGACAAAGGTCTATCAGGTGGGTCATGCAGTGGACCACTGGAAGCCGGGGTGACAAACCTGGCACGTTTAACCTTAATAGTGATATATAAAAAAGAATGAAGCAAAAAAATAAGCAGAAAGTGGAACAGCAGAAGGCGAGTGAGAAGAAACTAAGCTTGATGCAGAAAATTTTAGATAAATTAGAAAGCATAGAACTCCGATTTCAGAAAATGGACGAGAGGTACGGAATGAGATTCCAGAAGTTAGAACAGAGACTAGGGAAGGAAAGTGAAAGTACTCAAGGGGAAAAGGAATATGAGGGAAATGAAAGTGAAAGTATGGAAAAGACTGAGAAGTCGAACAATAAAGAAGTAGAAGAGAGTTTAGATGTACGAGAGGGGAGTGTGAAACAGAAGCGGAAGGCCGGTGAGGCAGAAATACTTAATGCGCCAGACCTGAGCACATATGACCATAGCATGCTGTTGGAACGAGGAAAGGAAGTCCAAGATCAGCAAAGTGCTAAGGTTGGGATAGAAGGACGATCTGATGGCGATGCAACGTACAGAAAAGGAGGCGATGATAGTTACGGACAGAGATGGAAGTACGAACCAGAAGCGCGGCGTCCACCAGACAAACCAAATTACGATCAAGTAAAGGCCTCATACAATGCTCGGTCACTCAAGCCCTTCGCAAACCCAGAGAGGGATAAAGGATAGAAAAGAGTCGTTTAAGAAGCCGTTCAAATACACAGAAGGTATTTGAAGGCTATTGCACCAGGGGGGTATGTAACAGACGGGGTTCGAATACAAGAGATAAGGCAATAGTGCTAATTGAGAGTGTTGATATGGAGCGATTATATGCGAAAAGATATATATGTAAATAGTCATTCGAACCCTGTTACAAGGAGTGCGAAAGTTATGTGTGTATGCATATGTAAATATAGTTGTATGTGCGAGTGTACAATATGCGTATGTATTATCGGTGATGGTTACAATCAATTATATATAGAGCTGTATAAATTGTAATTGATTATTCGTATATATTTTATCCGTTAAGTTTTTTTTTAAAGTTTTAATAATATTGTCGGTAACACGTGTTTTTCTTTTGTTAATTAATCTCTTGAACATATGAGGACAGAAATAGAAATGAATCAATTGCTGTAGGCAGTTTAGTCAATAACTGGCGTCGAGAAGTCTGAAAACTGGTCAAGTGGGTATTTTTGAAGAACAATGGAAGAACTGGTCAGTGGCGTACGGATACACAGAGAAAATTTTACAAAGTTAAAAGTGAAAAACAAAAGAACTTTTTGTTGTGCTCGAAAGGAGAGATATAGATAGAAAAAAAGGGAGACGCGGCTTGAACTACAGATTGTGTGGACGTGTAATTTTTTTCTTAAGAAGTCATTAATATTTTCCCACCCAAAATGTCGGGGTAATTCTATAGTGCGAGTTTCGTTAATCGGCCCAGTGGACACTTGTCGTGGAACTCACCTGAAGCGGACTTACGAACTGCATTATTAAAATAAAGAAATTTTGTTTCATCAAGTGTAATGGTGACGAAAGATCTTTGAAAATTGGACCCTGTCATAAAGCGAGTGAATCACCTACTCCACCTCTGGGATAAGCTATTCGATATACCCTATTGGAACTGTTTGCCATCCGTTATATCTACCAGACCAGTATTCTTGGAGAGTTATAAATGCGGACTTGTCTTTGATCGCGTGAACTAAGGTAAATTGACGTGGCACAAAAATATATGTTCAGTGAATGTGTCTTAATAAAGAAACTAGTGTTACCTCAATATTAATTACTATAATGGGTCTCTTTTAAAATTAAATAAAATAACAACATTAAATAAACAGCTCTGATGTATAATTGCACTATTTTGATGCGTGTATGAATTATATATGTGTATCTCAGAATAAATGGGCTGTGCGCTTGAATATTGATATATTTATATGCGTGTATAAATGGGATTTATTGGTAATGGGTATAGCCGTAAATAGAATAGATTTTATGATAAGATCCGGGTTAGATTAATGGATTTATAACAAATAAACTATCGTACATAATAATAGACATATAAGACTTAGTTAGGTATTGTTTTAGCTTTGTTCTTTAGTTAGACTATTTACAAGGAATGGCTGAGGATTGGTGGCACATCTTAAAGATCAAACCACAGACTTTTTGGGATTACAGACACGTGATGCATACTTTTTGGAGTGAAGAAAAACTATTATCATATCTTCATCAATATATCACAAGAGAAAGATATATTAGGGATAATGGAGAAGCGTACACCCAGTTTTTCTGCAGACAAGCAACAAGGTTAAAGTCATTGATGGCTTTCTCTTTGTCTGAGAGGCTGATATGCCGAGGTGTATTGGGCAATATGCCAAGGGATGCCATATCAGATCATATTGTGTAGTAGCAGCATTCACCCTGAAAAGATGATCAAACTGTTATATGAAGGTGAACATCATCAGGCCCGAGAAGAAGTGGAGAAAAGAACAATGCAGGGCGATCAAGATAATTCCGATAGAAAAAGGTCAAGAAGTCAATTATCAGCTCCAATTAATGGGGCTACAAAGACTTCCCCAATTGTCGAAGTATAAAGACTGGAGACACTTGTAAAATTTACAGAAGCATTGGTTGATTCAGGAAGTCAAGTATATTTGCTCTCTAGTAAGTTTTATGTGAAAATAAAGAAAAGACCAGCCATCGTTTGTATACACTGCCAATAAAAAGAATGCAGGTGACACTGGCCAATGGCAAAGGGCAAATAGGTTGAAACCAAACAGGTGTGATTACATTTGCATCTGGGTAACATAGAGTTAGATCATGTCTTTTGGTAATGTCTGGTCTCATACAAGATGTTATAATTTGGACTCGATTTTTGTACAGGCATAAGTGTGTTTTGGATTATGACAAATGTTTATTTCTTTGCCAAGAAGTTTTGATGCCATTTGAAGGGCTAAAGAGTTATCAACCACTTCAGGTACAGTGTGTTCAGCAAATGAGGGATGCCGTGGAAATGCAAAATAAAGTGTCGCAATCCATGTTAAAAGGAATGGAAGAAGCAACACCCTCTAATGGAACTGTTGAGGGGAGTTCTATTCAGTTTTTTTGAATAGGCCTAAGATCATTGAGGGGTATGTGCATCACATTCAAGTTAAGGATGAAAGCCATTTCAGAGTTATTCATATCCCCATTCCATTTCAATATAAGGCTGAAGTAGATCTTCAAATACAGCAAATGATTGAATGGGGGAGTTATTGAAAGCACACATCTCCATACATTAACCCATTAGTAGTGGTAAAGAAAAAGATGGATCTGTCAGAATATGTTTGGGATGCCCGGCGGTTAAATGCCATTACCGTTCCTGAAAGAAACATTCCACCTACAATAACAGAACTTCTCTCAAAATTTCAAGGGAAAGCCATTTTTTCTACATTGGACTTGACATCCAGTTATTGGCAGATCCCTCTACATCCATTTGACCGCAAATATACCGCCTTCCGCTATGAAGGGCATATGTATGCGTTTAAGTGTATGCCTTTTGGATTAATCAATAATGGTTCAGGACTTCTAAAGTGTTTGGATCAAGTGTTATCAGACAAAATCAAGAGTCTGATTGTGATATATATGGATGACATAGTCATGGCATTTAAAAATATGGAAGAACATATGGAACACTTGGAAAATGTTCTTAATGGAGTGTTACCAGAAAAACATTACCCATCAATTTATAAAAAAGTTGCCTGGTCCAGGAGGAGGTTACATTTTTAGGCTTTTAATTGGGAAAGAAGGTATAAGCCTCATCCCGAGAAACTAACAGTGATACAACATTTTCCCACACCCACTAATAGGCGTCAGGTACGGTCTTTTCTGGGATTATGCAATTTTTATCATAAATTCTATGAAAATTTTGCATTAGATTCTTGCAAATTTGGTTCAGTTATTGACAAAAGGCTAAAAATGGGTATGGGAGTACAAACAAGAGCAGGAATTTCAACACATTAAAAACAAGTTCTTGGAACAGGTGGTTCTAGCCTACCCTGACTTTTCACAAACTTTTTATGTTCAGACCAACAGCAGTGGGCAAGGACTTGAGTCGTGTTATTTCAAATTGACAAACAAAAACGTCACAGAGTGTTGTATTTTGTAGCCGCAAGCTAAAAGCGGCAGAAAATAATTACATGACGACAGAAAAGGAAGCTTTGGCCATTGTTTGGGCTCCTGCTTGGGTCAGAGATTGTTGTAATTACGGATCATAAGAGCTTGGAATTTCTTAGTAGCAGTTATTTATCAAATGATCGATTGATACATTGGAGTCTTACGCTACAGAAATTCCAATATAAAGTTCTATATTGTAAAGGAAAGGAAAATATTGTGGCGGATATTTTGAGTCGCCATCCCGTAGATCTGACTCCACATCATCTTGAGCCCAACAATCTAAGTATTGCAGCATTCACATTGACCATAGATGAGTCCATAGAGCAACAATTACTAAGGCTATCTGAAATACAGGAGACCAGCCCAGAGTATGCACAAATCATGACATATAAGAAAGGAATAGGAACTTCAGACCCCAGTGACACAGCAACATTGGAAAAATACAAAGCCTATAGAATAAAAGATGGTGTATTGCAATACAGAGTCACCTCAGAACAAGACTCATGGCAGATTCTTATACCCCAAACACTCAGAAACAAACTTATAGAGTATATACATTGCCTTTATGGATACTATGGACCACGTAAAGTAGAACATGTGCTCAGGGAAGTATTTTATTGGCCAAGTTTATATTCAAATGTTGTATCAGTTTTGGGAAAATGTCATGTGTGTTCACAAACTAAATACATAAATAAGAGATTTACTGAGATCTTGCAGCCTATTTTAGCACACAACCCTAATGAAATGTTGGCCATAGATTTTTATGGGCCTTTACCTGCCTATAAACGATACCGATATTTAATCATAATGTACAACATATTTTCTAAGTATGTAACTGCATATCCGTTAAGAAAGGTGGGTACACGAAGTACTGTCCGGATCTTACAGGAGCATCAGTTTCCTAAGATTGGTAGGCCCCAGGTGATACTTACAGATCATGGGACACCCTTTAAATCTCACCACTGGAAAAAGTGGATTCAGCAACAGGGCATTCAGCATGTGTTAACATCTATTCGTAATCCTCAATCAAATTCCTGTGAGAGAGTCATGAGGGAGTTAAACTGTTTATTTCGGTTTTATGTCAGCGAAAATCACCGTGGATGGGTGAATCAGACGGGAAACATCACGAACTACATAAATTGGACACAGAATGAATCTACAGGGTTTTCCCCCATCAGATTACATTTTGGACAGAATTATCCAATGCTGATAAAGGCTCCCTTGCCTGTAGATCGGGACAAAATTGATAAAGAAATGGATAAAAGAAAGGCTCGAATAAAGTTGAAACATATGGCTGAAGTACGCATAAAGCGGGGAAATCCATGACCATGTAGATTCGAGGTAGGGGACTTGGTTTTTGTACGAAAACCTCATGTCAGCAATCCAACCCAGCATCAATATAAGAAATTTTTTCCAGTATATGAGGGACCCTTCACTATACAAAAGAAAAATGGTCTGAATGCCTTTGTATTGGAAGATGAGCGTGGGGTTTATGGATCTTATAATGCACGAAGCCTTAGGCCAGCCACCTAAAAGATAGGAGGTACACTTAAGGAATTGATCTCATGGCAAATGTTCGGCCAGGGGGAGGGGATTTAAAAGTTTTAAATGTTGGGGTTTAAAGTTTGAAAAAAGAAAAAAAAGGGAAATAGCAAATAGATGCTTTTTTTTTTTTTTTGTTGGTGTGAAGGGGCAGTTGAACTGGATACTTTATCCGATTCAAGGGTTCTATCATGTAAATTGGAAAAAAAAAAAAACCCAAGTTTTATATGTGCAATAACACACATACTTATTTATTTTGAAATCTTATCTTTTTATATTACATTTTGATATTTTGAATTCTGTTCGTTTTTATTTAATAAAATGTATAGTGGCTATCGTAATTGTATTACTTTGTTGTAAATAGTTATTTTAATAGATCGCCAGTATATTCCTGAAAATTTATGTTACTTACAAATGATTTAAAATAGTATTCGTTAGGGTAGTCAGACGGATTTGATTTTTTTTTAAAGTGAGAACAAACTTAGAGAAAACTGGTTAGTGGTAGGCAGAGCAAAGTCAACTAAGTTTTTTTTTTTTTTTTTTTGTGATGACGGAAAGGCAGTTGTAATGGATGTTTTAGACACCATTACAAAAATTATAGTTTATAGGGGTGAAGAAAATAAAATAAATTTTTATCTAAGAGATTTCGTTTGTAAAACTTGATTAAAAGTTTTTTTTTTTAATGCTTGTACAAATATATATGTATGTGCATGGGAATTATATTTTAATACCACAGTTATATTTGGTTTTTAATTTTAATTTTGAAAAAAAAAAAAAAAAAAACTAAGATTATTTTTTTTGTTAAATTTATGTAAAAGTAAAGTGTACAAATAAATTGCTTTTCAGATTTGGGGATTTAGATTGACAAGGCTAATTAAAAAGAAAGAAAACAAAAAGAAAAGAATTTTTTATTAGTAAATTCCTAGATTTGTAAAGGGCAATTTATTTAGTTAATTAGATAACTATTGTTATCTAGATCGAGAATTTTTAAATTTTAATTAAAAAGAAAAAGTTTGGTAATTGGTTTAAGAGATATGATTCAGATATAACAGGTTGATTCATGCTATTGGATTATCTTGGACTAGCTTTCAATACTGGCATTAGCTAATATACTTGCATCAGCGCAAAGAGACAGACACTTACTCTGACAGAAGAATTGCACAACTATTCCTGCCAAAAATAAAGGGAAAGAACGATTCCTGCATATTCTGAAAGCTGATCGGAAATTATTCTACCTAGAATGAACATTAAACCTACAGCAAGAATATATTCTTTACCATGATGTGCTAAGCTTCTCGCCAGGACAGGTTCAGACATCCTGTGTCTCCATTAACTTCCTATAATGCCATAAGAACCGGCTCCAAAGAAACCACTAACCAACTCGTCCAAGCCTACCGTCAGTGACTCCCGAGCAACGAACTAACCTAAGAAGTCTAGTGCACTAGCATTTAAATAAATTATAAAGGTACCTTACAGTTTTGCAATTTAAATAATATTGTCTTATATGTGTTTCCCTTTTTTAAAAAAAATAATATAAATGTTTTTCAAGTTGTATCTTATGTAATTCGATTTCTGTGTACTTGATTTTTTTTTTTTTCTTTTTTTTTAACGAGTGCTAGTTTCAAACCTATTACTGTCCATCATATTTAAGTCTTAGTAAGTAAGATAGTAGTTTATTTTAATCTCACATTCCTTTATTATAGAAAGCAGTCTGGATATTACAGACTATTTTATTTGACTTCTGGCTCGTGACCCATTTTATTATTAGTTCTACTTATGTCGTGAAACTTTATTTATAATAGACAACTAAGAAATATAATAGTTCTTAGTTTTATTTCTTCAAGCTTCCAATTTGTTTATTAGGGGCACGTACGATCGTTTTAACCCTCTCAATAGGTAGATCGTGAGCTCCTAGCCTGTCTCACTCAGAGGGAGGTCAATCGATTGAAAGTAATAACTTTCAACACTCTTTTTATTATCATTAATGTTTTGGAAGCTACCTTCATATTTCTTAGCCTATTAAGAAATATAATAGTTCTTAGTTTTATTTCTTCAAGCTTCCAATTAGTTTATTAGGGGCATGTACGATCATTTTAACCCTCTCAAAAGGTAGATCGTGAGCTCCTAGCCTGTCTCACTCAGAGGGAGGTCAATCGATTGAAAGTAATAACTTTCAACACTCTTTTTATTATTATTATTATTAATGTTTTGGAAGTTACTTTCGCATTTCTTCAGTTTCGACATAAGCTTACATAAATCTCAAATACAGAGATTCAGCCTTTTTTCTAACTATGGGTTATAAGCAGGAAGCTAACCTCCCTTTTCTTACGCGAGATCACAGAATACTTACTAATACTTCTGCTACTGTCAGTATTTTGCACTCTTTCACGCACAGAAAATCGCTCTCAAAGCCATATAAAATATTTAAATTTAATTTTGACTTATGTACGTGTAGTACATATTTTAAGTGTGTGTTTTAAAGATTATTATTTAGATTTATGTTTATTTAATCATACTTTTAATAAAATTATTTATTTGTTCATCTACTTAGTTGATTTTGTTTTCTGTTGCTACCTTTCCAATTCACTGAACAAAACATAGATCTCATTTGCTTGATTGAGCTAGTCCGGCACATTCGATTCGCATATCCTGTAACCCCTTAAAAATAAATGTCTAGTTCCCAAATTTCGAACTAGTGGCGCCCTGGCGGTCAGTTTATGCAAGTCTAAAGCTTTTGTCCGGTATAATATATATATATGCAAGTAGAGAGATTTCAACTCAGGATTACATATATATCTGCACTCTTATAAAATTATTATTGTAATAAATTATTTATAAAATTTATAATATATTTTTTTAAAAACGATCAACATTATTATTATTAATAAAAAACAAATATATTTTTTGTATGCATGAAAATTTATAATACTAACTTTCTTAATACTGTTATTACCATAAACTGATAGCCTAATAAAGATCAATATTATAAACATTGTAAATTGTTTTTTTTTTTTTACAATAATCATGTTGTCTTAGATAGGAAATATTAATAAAGATAATATTATATATAATAGTTTACAATTAAGATTTGAATAGACATTGATATTTGTTATATATAAGATAAATAAAATTATAATAGTTAAATTAGAAATTATATAATTTAAATAATTAAATAAAATCCCTATTACCTTTTAAAAGAGACAAACAAATCATCATATATATTTCTACTTGTTGCGACACTTTTTATTTTTGTATTTGAAGATTTTGTTAATTTTACTGCTAGAATAAATAGCCAAGGAATGTTTCACAATTAAGTAAATATACAGAGTAAGATCTATGTATAAATTGTGTTTATATTATGCTGAATAATAGTGACATGCTATTATATATATATATATCGTAAAACTATTTTACTCTGTAAAAACTCTTTTTATGTTTTTCTAAGTATAAATCGTCATAAATATTAAGTATAATAATAGTAAAATAAACATATTCTTTTTTTTTCTCTGATTATAAAAAAAAAATTATCATAATCGTATTTTATACTTTGGCCAACCTGATTAGACATCTTCAGAATTAATTTTAAAAAAATATGCAAAGAAAGTTTGAAAAATTGAAATGGGTGAGAGTATTTTTATTTGTGTATTATTGTTAGGAATTAATTTTTGCATCATACTATCATCATTAGCAACCACATGCAAATGAGTATGATTATTTCAGCTCCAAGAGAGAAAAAAGATAAAACAAAACATAAATCATACTACACTAGTAATTAATTTTGTGATAAGTATACAAACTATCTGACTTCCATAAATACTTCCATGTGTTGAGCACGGTAGTCCATTATGCTATTTATTTGATATTTTATGTTGCTGTTTTTTTAGTTCAGCAAAAGCTTAATTTTTTTAAAAAATATTTCAATATTCTGGCCAATTTTATTTATTTAATGTATTATTTTCTCCTACACATCTTAAGGAAAACAATCAAGATTGTACTTCTTTAAAATAACTCTGAACTAATTATTATAATGAATATTTGAAATACTTTTGTCATAACATAAAAGAGTGTTTTTACAGTATTTAATGGGGTAGAGATATTATTATTATTCACGTTCATATCCTACTTACACTGCTTTAAAAAAATGTCAAGGATTGGTAGTCAAGATGTCAGTGACAGCTGATTTACAAGCAGTTGTCCCAGGTTAGTGGGTTCGCTTCCTGGCTGATGCTATGGCACATGGAAAAAAAACCTCTAATGTACCCCAGATGATGTTTATATTTCTTTTACAATTTTAATTCCATTAATAATTTTTTAATCATTTTATTATTTGCTGAAAGACTGCCATTAAATTTTTATATTTATACTGAATCTCCAATTTATTATTTTACTAAACAGAAAATGAGATATGATTCCATTTAATCAAGTCACTAATGATAAAATCATCAGAAATTAAATTGGCCTAAAACCAAAAATGGTTTCATTTGTATTTACAGCACATTCCTTTAAGAGATATCTTGAAAGTTCAAATTAGGAGTTTTAAGTCTAAATATTTGTTGAAATTTGCACAAATAGTAAATAGTTAAAAATCATCAACTCTCCTGAGGATACGATTTGATATATGTTCTATTTTTTTTCATATGTTATAGCATCTGCCAGGAGGTGAACTCACAACCATGTGCAAACAACTACTTGCTTGCAAGATGGCTGCAATGACCTCTTGGCTAACAACGCTCGACAATATGTTCTATTTTTATAGCAACTATCACTTAAATTTGGATTGCATTTATTTAATGAGCTATAGAAAAATCAGTGCTTGTAAGTGCTTATACAATATGAAGTCTTGCATTCAGAATTTTAACTATAACTGGGAATGCTTTATTTCTATCTAAAATATTTGCAATAATCAATTCATGTAATATTTAAAAATTCAATAACAGTAGGTTACATGAGGTTATAGAAAAATATATGATTATTTACAACTACTTTTGGCAAAGTTCACAATTTATATCAACACATTCAGAAAAAAATTACTACCTTAATGTTATCACTGTAATAATTCTATCTAACTAAGAATAAAAGCTTTCTCTCCTTTGAATTCTCTGAATCTAATGTTGTGGCATCAATACTAATAAAATGAGCACAAATACCAATGTGCAAGCTAAGTTTAAATTACACTAGCATTTCATTGTTTTCTTGGGGAATTCCAAGAACAGAAGATGTTAAATTATATTTCATAGCAAATTCAATATTATGCATTTCCCTTTCACAGATTAATCTGCTCTTTCTAAAAAATACTTGCCTTCATCAGTCTGCTTTATTAAACTTTTTCCTACAGGAGCACCAGTCAATTATGATCAGTAATTTTAATCTTAACCTTGATCTTTTTTATTACCAGGGATTTTCACCATTTAAATATTGAAATGTGTCTATCCAGTAAAGTTCTTACATATTATGTATATAGATTAGAAAAAAACAGGTTTATAAAGCTTACCTTTAGTAGTATCAATGTCTTCTGATTTACAATAACTTTTAATAATATATTACTATATTTATAACTCTAATGAGTAATCTACAAATGAAATGTTGTCATATTCAGACTATTTTTTAGGTCCCTTCCTTTAGGAAGGTTATTTTATATCCAAAATTATCTTATATATGAAAATCATTATTATCCAAAAAGTTATATTGTTTTGATTTATTAATTTATAAATGTGTGTGCATATATACAGATGAGTTTAATGTAATTAGTAGGGATTAGAACTCAGACTTTCAAGTTTCCTATATCTATCTGCTCCATCCTATACAACTATTACACATGACCACATACATGTTAAAAAGGTAAATGATCTCCAATATACGTATTTTGTACTGAACCAGCACTCATCAGTTGGCCAAAATCATAATGTCCCACATATATATGTAAAGTCAGTACTCAGTTTATATCAAGATAGCAAATCTTTAAAGGTCAATGGACAGGCTTCAATCTTCTCCATTTTCCAACTTGTCAGCCACTCATCTCATTGAGAATCTGATGATGGAATGCTCAAATCCCATTGCTGATGCCAGTGTTATTGTCATACTCATGTTGACTTTAAGTCACTGTGACCCCTCACATATACAACATGAGCTGAATACAGGCTGAATATGTAATATTTAAATACAAGGATCTTGTATATGTTGAACTTATAATGCATGTAGAAGGGATCTGAATTCACACTTTCAAGCTTTCTACAGCTATCCAATTTATCCCATACAAATGGCGCACATGATCACTTACATATGAATAAACATGATCTTCAATATACATATTTCTTGCTAAATCAGCACTCATCAGTTGATCTGCATCATAATCATCTACACACACACACACACACACATATATATATATATATAATCAGTGCTCAGTTTATATTAAAATAACAAATCTTCAAACTTTAATGGTCAGGTTTTAATCCTCTCTCACAGATATAAATAATTTGTGCTATATTTTTATTAAAACAGCAAATCCTCAAACTTTAATGGACATGTTTTCAATCTTCTCCACCTTCCATCTCTTAGCCATCTATATCATTGGAAACTGATGGTGGAATGCTCAAAGCTCTTGTTGATGTCAATATTATTGTCATACCCATGTTAGCTCTAAGTCACTCTGACCACTCATGTATAAGATCTTATATGTCCATTCAAATATACAGAAAAGGAATGGTCCCAAATGTAGGCTGAATATGTAATATATAAATACAAGTGTCAGATGGATAGCTGTAGACTACACGAAAGACTGAGTTCAAATCCCTTCTAATTTTATTAAATTCAACATAGGCAATATACCTGAATTTAAATATTACATATTCAGTCTGTATTCTTCCCATTTTTCTTCTGTGTGTTTGAATTGGCATATTAAGGTCCTAGGGTCAGAAGGACTTAGTCATAATGAATATGACAGTAATATTGGAGCTAACAAGGGCTTTAAGCTTTTCATCGTCAGACTTTCAATGATATCAATGGCTGAAGAGTTGGAGGATGGAAAAGATTGAACCTGTTCATTCAAGTTTGAGGATTTGCTATCTTGATATAAACTAATCACTGATTATATATGTGTGAAAGGGATATTATGATCTTTATCAACTGATGAGTTCTGGTTCAGCACAATATATATATTTTGGAGATTATTTATCTTTTTCACATGTAAGTAAGTGGTCATATGTATCAGTTATATGGAAGGCAGTAATAGCTTGAAATTTTGAGTTTAAATCCTTTAGAATTACATTATGTTTAAGAGAGACAATATAATTATATATATATATATATATATATATATATATATATATATATATATATATATATATATATATATATATATATATATTATATATATATATATTACATATTCAGCCTGTATTCTGCCCATTCCTCTTCTGTGTATTTGAATCAAAATATTAAAGCTTTATACATAGGGGTCAGGATGACTTAAAAGTCAACATGGTTATAATACTAATATTTGCATCAACAGGAGGCTTTGAACATTCCACCATCAGATTTTCAATGATATGGATGGCTGAAGTGTTGGAGGATGGAGAAGATTGAAATATGTCCTTTAAAGTTTGAATATTTGCTTATCTCAATATAAACTGAGTGCTGATTATATATATATTGTAACGAGCACAGACATTCATTACATTGTTTTTTTTTATTTATTAAACATGAAAGTAAATTAAAAAGTTCGCATTTAAAAATTTTCTTTAAGAATTAAAGATTGAAATTAAATATCATCTTAAACTCGTATATATTAAATCGCACAGATAATGAAAAATTATTAAAATAAAACTTTATTAAAGAAAAAGTATTTTAAAACTAAATTTTAAAAAGATTTGGAAATAAAATTATATCTTTAAATTTATCTTTAAATATATCTTTGATTTGGAAAACAGGTTAATTAATCAGAAATGGAAATGATAAATTTAATTAGTCAAATGTAAACCAACCTTGGGCATTTAAATGTAAAAATACCGGTCAGATAGGAAAACAGTAGAAACTGTTAGCAAATAAGAAGAAATCCCTATGGAATCGGACCGCAGCGAAAGGACTATCGCATCGGTGACGTAATGTAAATTCAATCCTTCACATTAATATAAAAAGGACAAGTTTGGAAATTATTAGTTAGTGATTATGATTATTACGATATAAGAGATATGTGTTAGTGTGGAAATGAAGGAGAAGGGATTGAAAAAGATGCACGATTCAATCCCTTCAGTTTTGCTAGGAAAGAAAGAGAAATGAACTATCGTTTTTCTACATTGAGGACCAGTTAAAGCAAAAACCTCCGGATGGATAAATAAATCAGCCAACAGAATACCAATCTTAGGACGGTGTGGGAATTCACATTCATGGCAAGCAACGGATAAAGAGGAACTGTTTTAAACCATAAGAACTTTATAAATAATGAACATTAAATTAAAACTTTCCAGATTTAAATGATTGCAATATTATTCTATCTGACCAACTTAATTTATTAATAATGTTATTTGATGTATTTCTTTAGCAGGTTACGTGACTAACTTGTTTTTATTTTTCATAGCAGGTTACGTGACTAACTTGTTTTTATTTTTCATATATATATATATATATATATAAAATCATTTCCATTTATTTATTTATTTTTTTGTTCTTTAAGTTTTATCATGATTTTTGTTTTTCATTAAATTAATTATACAAATGTTAAACTTAAGTCGGGCATGAATGGCTGTATAGATTTGTAAAGTTATATTAGGGGAGGGTAATCTTAGGTTATTTATGTCATTGTTAAATTGGGTCAATGGATTGGATATACTGATTTAGTTAGTAGATGTAGTCAGAGATTCGCTACTGGCAGAATCATTTATATATATGCCGCACTCACCCGTTTGCCTATGGAAGGAATTATTAGTCGGAGAACACAGTTCCTTTCTATGGAGTTTTTTTTTGTTCTTCTCGTTAGATAGATGTAATATTCCTATCTGATGAGAGTCAATGTCTTTTCTTAATCTTTTTGGTGCTGCCGTATTCCATATTACATTGAATACATTGATGTATCAGATGGATTGATGCCAGTTTGACTGCAAATTTTAGCCTAAGGTTAAATAGGAATATAATATTTTATTTTCAAATGCAAATCTACGTAGTCTATTAATACTCGACCCTAAATAAAAATGCATTAAATTTAAGTTGTTTATAGATGCTTGCATGGATTGGTTAATGGTGAATTGTATTTTGGGTTTTCATATTTGATCAAAATTTATAGACATTCGATAAATGATAATACCTTACGGGGAGTATCTAAAATGTATTTATTCGGATGTCTTTTAAGTTATTGGTGACAATGCAAGTATCTTATGCTGAATACTAGAGAGTTTCTTATATTTCCCTATGCAATTGTCAGTAATCAATAATTTTGTATTTTGATCGTTTATGTTTATTTTGAAATGTTTTTGACCGTTGAAATCTATGTAACTGATCTATAGCAACATATTATAACAAGCTTTTATAATCCCATCTGTGTGAACTTAATTAAAATGTAAACTTATAATATAATAGAAATTAAAATGTAAATTAAAATCTAAGGTAAAGTTAAAAATAATGTTAAATGTTAAAATGTAAAACTGATACTAAAACAATTTCCAATCTTATATATATATGTGCATAAATAAATGTTTGTATGTTAAATACTGGCACTGGCTTATTTTGTTCTTTTTTTATATACTCTTAGATTATATTATTTAATCTCTGCTACTCCCTGAGCTAGTGACTTGGGCTAATGACCTGAAACAAAATATAATTTTTTTTTTACTTACGTATCTGCCTACTTTATAAAATTTTCTAGGTTCAAATGCCTAGATGGCACCCTGTAGTGCAGATTATGTTAAGTGAAATTCTCCGGATCGTTACAATATATATATATATGAGAGAGGTTATGAACTTGACCAACTGATGAGTCTAGGTTCAGCAGAAAATATGTATAATGGAGATCGTTTATTTTTTTCACACTTATATGGTCATGTGGGTCAGTTAAATGGGATGGAGTGGAGAGATATAGGGAATCTGAGTTCAAATCCTTCTAATTTACATTATGTTCAGCATAGACAATATACTTGTATTTAAATATTAAATAAGAGTTTAATTGTGTATACACAATAATACATTTAATAAATAAATAATCATAACCTTTTTTGTCTAGAACTGAAATGGAAGTAAAAATCTCCCATTATTATATGTATCAAAAACAATGAATTATTCTCTCTTTTGTTGTTTTTGATGTCACTTAAACTCAGTGGAAGGTAATAATGTTTGTGTCTTGTTGGATTACTTGTGTATAGATATAATATTGGTTAATAAAACTAAAGGCATTTTTGAATTTATTAATTACTTTTTATCATCTTTATTTTTAATTTCATTTTTAATTTTTTAAGATTTTTTTTTTTTTTTATAATTTATTTTCGCGAATAATTCTGTTCTTAATTGTTGTTATGGAAATATAATTTTTCCCATTCAAAATAACAGATGAGTACAATGATATATATATATAATATTGATAACTGCATTGAAATATTATTCCCATTCAAAATAACAGATGAGTACAATGATATATATATATAATATTGATAACTGCATTGAAATATTTATAAAATTTTGAAATAATTTTTTAATACTGTTCAATGCTCTCTTGCAGTGTAATCTTTAATACTACATATGGTTTAGTTATAACAAACCTAATTAAGTATAAACACTAAATACATCAGAATAATCACCAGAACAGCTAATATGTATATAAATTCATGTTATTTCTGTTAAACACATATCTTTCAAATCTTATTCACTAGACTTGACTCTCAAAATTTTTTTTTGTACTCACTTTTTCTTTGTCTTGTTCGCTTTTTAATTGTATAATAGCACCATTTTTAAAATTTCAGTACTAAAAACGTCTTGCATTGATGGTCGAGAGATCAGCGTGACTGCCTTGCACTTGCAGGCAGTTGCCCGGGTTGCGGGTTTGCGTCCCAGCCGATGCTATGACACTTTTTAAAAAAAATGAATTACTGTATAATTTGGAAATGATCAGTTCTTTAAAATGAGTTTGTTGTTGTTGTCTGTAACTTTTATAATAATTATTTGAGAATATTATGATATGATTTTATATTTTGATTATTGACAGCTATCTATATTTTTGAAGCACTAACAATTTTAATATCAAAATAACATGCTACAGGTTATATATTTCTAACTGCATAAATATTCAATTTCAAAACATTATTTATTTTATGATTTTATTATCATGTTTTTTCCTGTTTTAATTATTACTATTATGTGTTTATTGTAAATTGTTTTATGTTCTCTTTCTCTTTTTTTAGTTTATATATTAAGCATTAGTTCTTGACTTTCATGTTTGCATTTTTTTTCTTGCTTAGTATAGTTTTTATCTTTCTTACATTTTTTTTTTAGATTTTGTTGTTATTATTGTTTTGATTTTTTTGTTTTTGCTTGGTATTTTGATATATATATATATATTAATATTTTAAACACCAAGTTATTTTTTTGTTTGTTTGTTTGTTTGTTTTTTGTTTTTTTTTTTTGTTTTTTAACAACATAATGCAATTGATAAAAAAAATAACAAAACATAAAGTTTAGAATCTATCTGTTTTCTTTATTTTTTTTTCTTTTACTTATAAAACTTTTCTTCTCTATTTCACAAATATTTAATATGAGTTTACTTGTAATTTATATAACACTACAAAGACTAAAGAATTTAAAACAGTTTAAAATATATATTATTTTCTATGAATATGTTATTTATTTTATTTATTTATTTCATGTCTTCCAATATGATTATATATATGCATCAGCTTATGGTGTAATAATTAGTACACATGTCAACCACATCCATAACCAAATTTAAATTCAAATTTTATATGTTGCTGTTCTCTGCTTGAAGTTTTTTTTAAAAACCCAATTTCCAATTCTTGGTTTTTTAATAAGGATTTAATATTTTTAGCTAGAAAATAACATAAAAAAGAATAATATAAATGTTTACACCAAAGGAATCCATTTGCCTTATAGAGTGTCTTTTGTTTAATGTTTTATGGTAGAAAAATAATAAATAAACTTTTGCCTTGCAGTATAAAACTTATACAATAACTGTCCTATTTGTTTAATGACAATATATAATTATGCATTGTTTAATTTTTACATTACATGTTATGCAAATATGTAGACATGCATTATACATTAGCAATATAATATTTATTAATAAAATAGTTGACTTACCGTTATATATAAACACAAAAACTTATAAGTAAAGTTTAAAAGAGAAGTTATAAATAAATATAATAATAAGCTGAACGTTTTTAAGGATCCATGCCTCATAATCATAGCTTTTTTAAAAATATATAATAAAATATATGCAAAGATATTTAAATTAGCACATGTTACGTGGCTCATTTCTTTGATACATCAAAGCAAGTGTCTTTTCTACTTATTAACAAATATTAATGCTATAAATAGAAAAGACACTTGCTTTGATATATCGAAGAAATAGGCCATGTCACACATGCTAATTTAAATATATTTGCATATATTTTATTATATATGTTTAAGAAAGCTATGATTATGAGGGATGGATCCTCGAAAACGTTCAGCTTATTATTATATTTATTTATAACTTCTCTTTTAAACTTTAATATTTATTAATATATAATAAAGAGGAGGTCAGTTAAAAGATATCTTTTTATTTAATAAATTATTAATACAAAAAATTGAACATTGTGGCAAGTTAATTTACATAACTCTTTGGGAATATGTACTGTGATTTATTATAGTAATGTTTTTGGACTTGATTATTCTATAAATATGTTTATATTATCTATCTTATATAATATTTGATAAACTGTAATTATTTTTTGATCTTTTTAACCTATTAGAAATTTATCTTAATTATTATTTGAAACTTCAAGATGGCTTGATTAATACAAAATAAAATATTATTATTAACAATAAACATCATTAATTTTAAGCATCAATGCTTGATTTATTTCTATACAACAATGTGATGGTAAGGTAAAAATAATTATTTTTTATCTGATGGATATATTGATATTGATATGAATAATGGTTATTTGCAAGTTTATTTAAATTGAGCTTTGGTAATCTGACTTATGAATTATAATAGTAACAATTTTGGACTTAATAGTTTTGTAAATAGGTTTATTATACCAATGTTACCAACAATAGAAAACATGATGGTTTGCTTAACTATTGACATTTAGAAATTTTTCATTCTGACATTAATAAATCATTTAAACATATAATTAAAGTGAGCAACCATTTAATATGATTTTGGATATTTTTTTAAGTATTATAATAGATATGACAGATGAATTTCAAAAATATATAAAGAACTGATAAACATAACAACAAATGAGGAATTTGAAATTTAAATTTAAAATTAGCTATTAATCATCTACAAGAACAGATACCTTTATTTTATCCTGAAATATAGCTTATCGTGCAAAAGCTATTAATTGCATATTCTTAATCATGTTTAGAAGAACAAGAATTCAGCGCAATCACAAATCATTTAACTAAAATAAATAAATTGACTGCAAGTAGCTAATTATGGCCATTAATTTCAAATGCTGCTTGTAAAAACAGAACTAATCTTTCTCATTAGGGTTATTTTTAATGTTATTTGTGATTTTTATCTTAATATTATTTATATTAACTTAATTTTTGTGTATAATGCAATATCATTATGGCTGTTTTTAAAAATTTAATAATTTGAAGCTTAAGATGTCTTCTTTATAACATGTTTCTTTATTATGTTATAGGACCTTAACAGTAATATTATACAGATGACATAACTCAAATTTATTACTGTGTCATTCTGCTTGTATACTTAAAAAAATAACTTTCCAGAGGCTGAATACTTTTTTAAGTTGTAAGGAAAGGAATTGTAGGTCAAACAAGTTTGGGGACAGATATAAACTGTAATTAAATTTAAAAGTTAAATTTATAAAAAAAACTGTTATGTATTATGATTAAAAAAAAGTCAAATTTTAATGATCAGAATTCATTTATTCCAGAATTTAGATTATTGTGAATATACAAATTAAATTAGAAGTAATATGTTTTGGTCAAATTACATAAACTTTTTATGAAGAAATGGATAATTATCTATTCTATTTATTTTTTAATAATTATTAATTTATATTTCTGATATTTTTATCTATTAATCATTGAAAGTTTGAGTTATAAAGACAAAACAAACTAGCAAAAAAAAAATAAATGAATTCCCAGTAATATGATTAAAAATTAAAAACAAAAAATATTAATTAAATAGATTAAGAGATATAAATATAAAAAATAATTAGATAAAAATAAATAGAAAAATTATCTAAAAAAATATAAACAGCAAAAAATCATGTCTTAAAAATAGTTATTATTTTTATTAATAGTTTAGAATAAAAAAGTTTATTTTAAAAAAATACATTTATCTAGTAGTTGGTGAAGCAATATAAAAAGTAGAATATTTTCTCACTCTGATATTCATAAGATTTTGAATATTAGAAGTGCCAGATTTAAATTGTGATCCATAAATGTTAAACTCTTCAATTTGCCATTTTATTGTCATTCTAACACCTCATTAAATTCAATAGGGCAGTAACAAAATATAAGTATATTTAATTATATGAAAGAATGTCATTTTTATGACAAATATAATAATATTATATTAATATTCTTTAAAAATGTAGAAATAACTGCTTGACACTGTAATCACTAATTGTTAAAATTGATGATTAAGGTAATAGCTACAATTTGATGCTATTTCAGTAACATTTATAATGGCTTTATAATCTTAAAGCAATATATATATATATATTATAACAGGGCTGAGTTCAAACCCTGTTCTAAGTCATAGGGCGATACCACTAAGCATACATATATACTCAAATCAAGTGTAATATTAAGTTAAATTATTTTTTTTTTCGTTGTTGTTTTGTATGCGTGTGTGTATATATTTTAAGTAAGTAAATAAAAATAGATTGAAACATAAGAGGGACAGGGGTTTATATGGTTTATGCTCTTTTATTTTGTTTATACGTGTATTTATATTATTGCATGAGTTGATAAATGTAATAGATTCAAAAAAAGAAGTTGATTCCAAGATGGATGACTAAAGGAAAGATTTTACAAATTCTAAAAGATATGTTAATTGGAAATAAAGAATTCAGAAAGTTATAGATCGCTATCTCAGGGAATAAAGCTATTTTAATTTGGAAAGAAATTGATTCCAAGATGGATGACTAAAGGAAAGATTTTACAAATTCTAAAAGATATGTTAATTGGAAATAAAGAATTCAGAAAGTTATAGATTGCTATCTCAAGGAATAAAGCTATTTTAATTTAAAAAGAAATTGATTCCCAGATGGTCAACTAAAGAAAGATTTTACAAATTCTAAAAGATAAGTTAATTACAAAGAAAGGGCCCAAAAAGTTTTAGATTGCTATCTCGAGACAAAGCCATTTTAAATAAGAGACAATGAATGTTCGAGTGTGGATCTCAAGGTAAAATTGAAATTCCTGAACATAGATAAAAACAAAAAAAAGAAAAGTTATTGAAAAGATTTTCTATTTGCAAACCACATGGTTTAATTAAAAAGAAGGGAACAATAGCATGATTAATTGGAGTTGAAAAGCTGAACTTTGAAGAGGTTTTCTAGAACTGGGACTGCCACGAGCAGGATCGAAGAAAAATTAGTTAAAAAAAAAGTTTATATATTTTAAAATCATGAACAGGCTGGGGTAGAAGAACAGAATGGACCATTTTCTGCCATCCATCCTGCGGAGATACTATCGTCACTGTCCATGTAGGAGCGAAGCCCTTCCTAAAGTTATGGAAAGAACAGCATTCACCAGACTCCATTGATTACCTTACAGAAGCTTACAAAAGAAAGAAATAATTTACTCATCACATCGCAGCATGAAGCCAGTGGAAAATTACCATTAATCTACACCCGGGTGTGATAAAGTAGATAACTCAAATATTTTCGTAAATGACAGTACCCTCTTGAATGAGAACATATCTCAGTAAAATAATGCATAAAAGGGTTAAAAGTAAATAAAGAGACAGTTGAAATAATGCCCTATATAACTATATGCACGAATAGGCAGGATAATGTCTGATTGCAGTTATTTTTCATGCTATGATATATATGTTTTGTTTGTTACATTTATGAACTTATGCGAATGTGTATTTACAAGCATGTCATTTAAGTATTCGGGCACAAACCAATAACCAATTATGGGATTCTATTGGGTTTTATTATTTTTTTTGTATTAATAAATGTTAAATAGTGTTTTAAATATAATTGTGTGTGTTTAATATTAATTTCTTTAAAAAAAGCATAGATTACATAGTACAATTAAAGGGTAGCATTAAGAATAAAAGTAAGAAAGTAAAACGAATTGTTTATGCGCTCTGTGCGCAGGTGATCTGTTCCCTCCACCTCTCTCCCACGGTCAATGACCACTATCCCTGAGTGAGCTAGCCAGAGGTATAAAGCTCTATCCACTAGAAATAGATACTCGTTCTCTCCCAGCATAATTCTTACTTATTCGTAAGTAAGATTGGCACTTGGAGTCAAATTGACGTCCATAAATATGCTGGGCAAGTAATAAGAGTACATTGCAGAACCAACTATATATATATATATATATGTGTGTGTGTGTGTGTATGTGTGTGTGTTCACATCATAATTTTCGTTTAAAGAAAAAGAGCAGATACTTAGATTTAAATACGTAATAAACGTATACCACCTATATATGTGTTACGCCAGGTATAAACCATTACAATATATATATATATATATATATATTATAATGGGATGGAGGAGATCGGGTGGAAAATGGGTAGTAGCAAATTATCATCAAATAAACAAAATTTTAAAATTAAATATTAAAGTAATAAAGTAAGAGTAATGTTTATTTTCAAAAAGTAAGACATTAAAGCAATGTTTAATATCAAAAAAATATTTAAGCAATTTTAGATATTCAAGAAAGCATAAGATTCTGAAATATATGTGAGATAAGACAGCTAGATCGGAAGAGAACTGTTACTCAGCAGCAGATCCTTTTTTTTATTTCAGCAACTGAATGATTGTTCCATTTGTATTTTTAAATTATTTTTACTTTTTTTCTATTTCTTGATGACTAGCACTATCTTTCATATCTATCATTGTATCTATTCTATCTTTTTTTAATCATGAATGATAACTTTTTATGCACCATCAACTGATGTTGCAAAATTTCATTTATCTGATTATTATCCTCCCATATCCCTTCTATCAGTACTATTTTTCACACTGTTTAATCTTATGCTTTATAATCTTAACTCTTCTTTAATTTCAGTAACATCTTCTTTCATTATCGTTAGTTCCTGTTCTATTTTCTCAATCTCTTTACTTAATTTTCTTTCTACTGTCTCTATTGCTTTCTGATCTTCACCTACCATGTCCATGATTTTCTGCTTACTTTTTTTAATGTCTGTTACATTGTTTGTTGATTTTGAATTAAAATTTTTCTATTAACTCCAGATGATTTGTGCATAATTTTTTTCCATTTTCTGTTCAGCATCCTGTCAATCTTGTTTAATTTTTCTATAATTTTACTATTAACCTCTCTCATTTCTTTATTATATTGGCCTTTCTCTTCCTATTTATTTAGGTTTATTATTTTTAATATCATTGCCTGCTAACTGTATCATTTCTAATATTACTCATTAGCACTTGCCGTTCTGTAGATTTATTTACATTTTCAACCACTTCAGAGTTTTTAAAAGTAAAGGGACTACCTCCTTTCCATTCCATCTATTCAGTTCTTAATTACAACTTTGTTTTACAGATTTTATATTTAAAAAAAAAAACAAGAGGAAAACAAAACTTTTCTATTTTATCAACTATTTTTTTCCATTTCAAAATAAAAAAAACAACTATTTAATTTTTCATTAACTCCAACTTCTTTCAATAATTAATTAGTACTTAAAGTATTATTTCTTATCCTCAACAATGCTAAATATAATATGTAAAATATAGGTTAAAATATAATTACTTTTATTAATAACGAATTCCTTATTCAATGAAATTGTATTTTAAACCATGTCATACTGCTAGTACCAACTGACCTTTTATTTTTTAATACCTAATTTTGGTAATCTCCCAATATGTGCTATCAATTCTTTTTTTAAAAAAATCTCCATTGAGTTTATAATTGAATTTTAAACCAGCAAACTTAATTTTAATCAAAATTCCATATTGGCTGCACTATTTAAATAAAATAACTTATAGTATATATGCCCAGATTGGGTGCCATTTAAATAAAATACCTTATGTACCAGACACCATACATCCCATAGAATATTGTTCACTTGAGAGCTTCACCAGTTATTTATGATTATAGAAAATTTATTTAAGTGAACATCCACTACCAATGATAAGTATTTTCTAGCAAAATGAATTATTCACTCATGATAATAGTTCAGCTTAGAGTATAAGACTCATAACTATTCAACAATTGATAGACAGATAACAGCAAACAAATGCGAGCAAAATAAATTTAATTGTAACATAGTTTATTAAAATTAAAAGAAAATAAAAAAATAATAAATATTTCTTCTATGAATGTTATGATAGGATACTTTATTCATTGACAGCCCTGACAGTTAAATTCTTTTCTTTTAATTAATTTTATAATTTTAAAATAATCTTTTAAAAGTAGTTATTATGATATGTGATATATATATATGAATAATTTATCTCACCAAATGCCTATACGTATATATATACAAGCCATAAAGATGCATGAGTATGTTCAGATCAATACCACCAGATAATTACATGGAAAAAAATCAGGAATTTGGAGAGGCATGAGAAGCTATTTCAGATTTGGCCCATGCATTAATAACAAGGTTGGCAATTATAGCCACTGGGATCTGGTTTAAAAGAATATGAGTTCAACCAAAACATGGCAGATAAGAGGCTCTTAGAATTCACCAATATATAATGATAATACAACACAAAGCAAGTATGGTAACTTTTCCAAAGCTAGACCATACCAAAGTAAATAGACTGCAATTAAAGCAGTATGACCCAGGCAACCAAATGTTATACAACATAATATCAACTGGGTAGATATGTAATTATCTCCAGTTAATTAAAAAACCCTGGAAAATAAGTGGTTTTATATGGATTTATTGTATATCTATACACACAAGTAGACTAAGACTTATATAATAGCAATACATAAGTTTAAAATTATCATAGCAAATGTAAAGCTATATCTCATATCCATAATAAACTTACACTATTTTTTTTAAAAAGTTAATTTTAAAAAACATTACAAATCTTATTTTTACAAAAAGAGTCCACTTTTAAACTTCAGATTTCTTTTTTAATAAAAGAAAAACAGGTTTTAAATATTCAAAGGGAGTATGGGAGAGAATTGAAAAGCTTTACAATAATAATCAATTCATTCAAAATTAAAATGTCATTAATAACTGTCAAATTCTTAACAAAAAAAAAGAGAATTTCTTCAGTAATTATTTTTTTTAAATGTAATAAGTTTTAATTTAATTCATACTCTAATAAAATAGTAAGTCATTCATAAATGATAATGCTATAAAATAATATTTGCATAAAATAAAGAAAAAAATAATACATTTACATCTAATATTACTTTTTAAATGTGCATATATTTAACAAAAATAATTCTAACCACACCTGGCTTATTTAAGGTATATGAAAGTTTATATTATGACTAATGTCCATCAGTGAGGTATTTTTATTGTTTTTGTGAATTTATTGTAGGAGTAGCTACTCTTGTCCAATTTATAGTTGTATCTTATTGTAAGTTAGTAGATAGAGTCATCCATGTAAATTGTCATTTTAGGGATACAGCTTTCTATGAGCTTATGAATTTAAGACATGATGATGGATGAAGTTAGGCTTAGAGCACAGAGTTCATCTTGTTAATCTAGTCATGCATATTACAGAAAACACAACTGAGAATAATTTGTATGCTTATTTTATATAACAGCTTATCATAAACAGTGTGAATAGTAATAACAGTTTTGTTGAATTATCTGCCAATATGCAGCTTCATTAGCAGAATGAAACTTTCAGCAACTTTAATGTGATCTTGACTAGTATAATTCAAAAGAATCTATGAATGAATCTAATCAATACAGGGAAAGAAGCATAGAATAGAATCTAACAAATGAATGATACAATAGAATTTAGGGACTGTTTATACATATCATGTTTGAATGTTTTCTCACATACATTTCAATTTTTTAGATTTCTATTTTTAAATATTCTTTACATATTTCATAATCAAGCCACATTTTTTTAAATTAATTAATTAATACATTTTGTTGCCTTCCACACAAGGTTGCTTTTATTCCATGCATTACCTAGACAATGCTTAAATTTTAGATTTTCTTCTTCAACATACTAAAACTAATTCTAGATTAAGAATTATTATACAACATTAAATAAACTTATATAAAAATAAGAAAATTTATTTACAATGTTCACTTTTTTAAAAATTATTACACTATTTTTAATATATAGCAGAAATATTTTCCAACTTTGTGTGTATATGTTTATAAACATACGATCACATTTTTATAACATACATTTACTATAACATTTAATGTAAAATTTAAATCCGTTAAAATAAATACACACATTAATTCAAAATATATCTCAAACGACAAAATATGATATATAGATAAATATCAACAAATTATAAATTATCCAAATGTTTTCGAAGGCTTACCCTTCATTATCAAGGACAACACAATTTCCAAATGGTATACTAATATGCAAATGTATAAAATAATATAGGCTAATATGCAAATGAGGGTTAAATTGCTTCAGCATGCCACTTCTTTGATAAAGCATAAAATGATTCTCTTTTATTCAATGTGTGCTTGTCTGAAATATTAAAAAATGTCTTCTTGATTTTTCTTTTCAGATCACTTCATTCCCTACACATAATTTTAAGTTCATCTGGCTTGCATGCATGACCCGCAGCAATTGCATGCTGTACAAATATTGACTTGTGGAATGAATCAGCCATAACTCTATTATATGAATATATATGTTGGGACAATCTAACCTGAATGGATGCTTTCATTTCTCCATAATATGCAACCTGACAATTATGTTCTCTGCATCCACTTTTGTAGACTGCCTGTTGTGCATGAATTGGAGGACTGAAATTTTTAGTATTATTTAAACATCTATTCAAGTTAGGGGGTGATCTAAAACATACACAAAATTCCGAATGGACGATCTCACGCATTTTATCGTAAATATTACGAATATATGGTAATAAAATACTAGGTTTATCTTGCTGTCTAATCCAATTATGCCTTCTTTTGAATTTCACATTTAATTAACATAATTTTCCAAAATAATTTACAAATAGAATATTTTAGCTGAATCTGCACCTATTTATATACACACATACTTGAAACTTAACAAAGTATCTGTTTCAACATATATGTACATTTTATATTTTTTAAAATTATTTATGAAAAGATTCAAATTAGTAATTTTATTCTTGAGTGGCAATTGATCATTGAAGACTTATGTAAATTTTTTATAGGTAAAAATTATACATAATATGACATTTTTAGATGGTTTTGGTGGTAGCTATATAATGAAACTTCTCTGACAAATGTGGAAAATTTTGATTGACATTAATGATTTTCAGATATTGGTTAGATGATTCCTTATACTTGAAGAATAAACAAGAAGTATAATTTTTTTTATTAGATTGTAATTTTTTGTTCTACATTTTATTTCTCATTTGATTTTTAAAAAAATTTAAATTAGTTTTACAAATTATTTCCAGTCATAAGAAAGTATTATTTTTGATCACTGCACACATTTTTGTTAGTTGTATATATATATATATATATATATATATATATATATATATATATATATATATATATATATATATATATATATATATATATATATATATATATTGTGTGTGTGTGTGTGTGTGTGCTGTGTGTCTATACAATATCATGTTTGCAGCAATACCAAAATTATCAAGTAGATAAATATTGATATATATTCAAATTAATTTAAATGCACATTTTTGCTCAAATGACATTTCTCTTTAATAAAATTCTTCATCACTGACTTTGTATTTTCTACAAAGAGATATGTAAACAATCCATATTCACTTTTATTTTTCATATTTATTATGCAATATTTTGGTGATAGCATATATAAAATTAATTATTCTAAAATAAACTGTAAAAATAAATATCCCAATTCCGATACTATATACATAATTTTAGGAAGCACTATCTTTGATAATATATCAAAGATAGTGCTTCCTAAAATTATGTGTGTAATTTTCAATTTTCATAATTAACAAAAAACTGTCAAATGATTTTCAACATCTTCATTCCTGCGAGATTGTATAGAAATTGTAAAATGTCCTATAGAAATAGATAACACTTTTTGTAATCTCCCAATCTCTCTCTCTATATATATATATATTGAAACGGTCGTCTTCAAGTCCCTCACCGTTTCACCAACCATCCTAATAACCCACTCGTCTGTGCTAAGTTCAAACCTGTTTAATAAGTCTAAATTAAGATTTGTAAGCTAAAAATTGCAATCACGGCTATATAAACAGCATTATATACGCACATACGAAAGAACGCTATAGGTGAATAATATTGCCAGAGTATAATTTTATCGCGTAATATTTTTAAACAGTAATAATGTAGCGTCAATTTATTAATTTATTACTTAAATTCGTATGTGGGAATATAATCCACCTATATTGAATATACATATATAGCATAGTGGCGTGATTAAAATATTTATTAAATTTTAAGTTTCATTTTTATTATAAACCAATTTTATGTAAAAACACATTGAAAGGGTGATTGATTGCAAATGCGCTGACAAGTTTCTTTTTAAAAAGAAAAAAGTTTTTTTTTTCTAAAAATAAAAGTATTTTCGAAGAATTAAAAGTTTAGTAAAGTTTTTGCTTAAACAATTGTATCAGTATATGCCACACCTGCCTTAGGTTTCTAAAAAGAAAACCAATTTTAAAATAATCTAGCTAATTATTCTAAATTATTTTGAGACCTCGCTAATTAAAAATATGTTTACAGCAGGATTTTACACATAAATTATAAAATCAGAACAAAATTCCTGACTAATTAAAAATAAAATCTCATATCGATTAAACTGATTAAAATTCGATTTAATTAAAAGTTGATAATCAGAGAAAAGTTATAACACCTAAAAGGAATGTCAGCATGTTTGAAGTCAACCACTAATTTCATAAGCAAATTAAAAATTTTGTAATCTTGATGGAGATGAAATTCCAAGGTGTGTGGGCTGATAAGGTGATCATTTAAAAAGGCCATGTAAAGTGGAGGAGCCATCTTAGAGCTTTACTTTTTGAAACCTTGACAGCTTTGAATCTTTGAAATCTTTACAGCTTGAATGCTACATCTGTGAAGTTTTGCCTTCTTTGATCATCGTTAAGCTTTGGAATCCAGCGTGTATCCTGAACCA
Source organism: Epiperipatus broadwayi (assembly GCA_028023455.1). Taxonomy (NCBI): domain Eukaryota; kingdom Metazoa; phylum Onychophora; class Udeonychophora; order Euonychophora; family Peripatidae; genus Epiperipatus; species Epiperipatus broadwayi. The sequence goes on along the minus strand of JAQFVV010013463.1, from coordinate 87,484 downwards.
AAAGCAACCGTGAACATTTTGACATCCAGTTAAGACAATAATTTTTATATCTGTGCGAGAGAAAATGTCAGCTAAAACAGCACCTTGGCTAAGTCAGAGTGAAGGCGCCTTTACTTCCATCCAAAACCACCATCACCAGTATGCGCCATAACAGCTCCACTCTAACCGTGGAAGAAGAGATGCGAGCGCCACAAAGACTCCCATAACTCCACTCAAGTACTCAAGAACAATCTCACCATTTCTATCTTCAATATATTCATTTTTCTTTAAGCTAGACTTATAAAATTTATTTTAATTCTAAAATCTTGAATTCAAGTAAATTGCTAAATGTAAAATTTTATTCTTAAATGTAATTATTTTTTTTTATATATAATTCTGACCTACTTTCTAATGTTTCCTAACTAAATGATTTTAATAATTTTATTTTCAATTTTCTCCTCGTTGTATGTTTCTTAATTTTTTTTTATTTTAAAATATAAATTATATCTAATGCCTCGAAACACGGCATTCAATATTAATAATAAAGAGAAGAGAGATACCCCTCTTCATTTAATAATTATTTATCGTAGCTAATACGTTTAAACCCTCTTAAATAACTGTTAAGAATTCTATTGCTAATTATTATTTTGACCTTGATTATTTAATTATTTGTTTGCAATTTTAAAATGGGAATCTTGTTTTAACCCAAAGTAAATTTCAATTTAATTTTCACTAAGCAATATCCAAGCCTTGAATAAGTATATTTGTTATTTATTTCATTTTGGTAAACCCTCCAAATATATTTTTTTCCCTTTTTTTTTTTATTAATAATCACGTAACAAATTTTAGATTGAAACTAGAAACAAAGAAATTTAAAAGTCCCACATATGCATATGATATTAAAAATCTATATTAGAGTTTAATGATTCCACTGATTACTATTTCTCATGCTAAATATTAAATTATTTCAACTTTTTTTGGATGTGATAATTTTATTATCATTTAATCTTTCTCTTATTTTTTTTCTTTAAGACCCCCCTCCCTTTCTGAATAGACCGCAATCCAGCAAAGTGTTGCTACCCCAACCCTCTTTCACACACGATCATAGGTTGATCACAAACCCTAAATATTAATCCATCCCAACAACATTATTATACTTTTCCCACTATGTTTTTTGTTCACTCTTCCTCCCTTAAATTGTTCCCATTCTGACATATTCAAGACTGTTTCTCTCTTCAATAGTTTGAAATAATAATATTATAGATAAATTTGCTTTAAATTTTCACATATATGAGAAAACAATCTCTGATTGTTCTGAAAACCATGGAATAAGAGGGATACAAATCCCATACACAACGGGCAAAAGATAAAACAAAGAGAAAACAATATTTACTTCATCAAATAAAATACAAATGTAAAATAATTTTAATTGTAAGGAGAGAAGTAACCTCTCCAAAATGTTAGATCCCATTTTAATTGTAAAATCAAGAATAATATAGATAAAATCAAATTTAATCTGCAAAAATAAACATCAATTTAATAAATTACTCTGATCTTGATCTTATTTTTTCAATCCAATTCAAAATTCTCTATATTATATATTATTTCCGATATTAATTAGTTTTAAATATATACAGTTAATAAATTCCATTTTTTTTGTTAGCTCTTCTTCTCTGATTAAGAAGGTTTTATTTAAATATATATATATATATATAGACAGATGAATAGATAGATGGATAGTGTAACTGACAGAATTTCACAAGCCACATGAAAATTCCCTTGAGGGCAATCCACATGTGTGTTCATGTTCTGACAACACAACTAATATTTTTTATAGCTTGCTAAGATCATGGAGAAACAAGAAACTCTTAACTAATTTACTTAAGTTATTGACTGCAAATAATGATGACAAACAAAATTTATTTACATATATACAAAATACTACTTATTGACAAATCTTTAGTTAATTCATTTATAAATTAATTCATGGGAAATAAACCTTTCTAAATCCTATTACTATCAATTTAATTTACATTATATGCAGATATTGTATATGGTGGTGTAACATTTAAATATTTTAAAACAATATTTGACCACTACTAATGTAGACTATGATTATCATTAGTTCCTTTGTGAATGGATCCCATTCTATTGCATAGACTCCTAACTACTCACACTTTCATTACCTGTTTCTTGCCAAATGAGGATAATATATTATAAACTAAGAATTCTTAAGCTGAAACCCAAGTTTGTAGAGTTTTTATTGAAGGTCAACCTCAGGTCCTCCCTACTGGGGCTTTCCTCTGTTACCAAAGGCATTACAAAATTGATCCCATCTGCCCCCTATGTATGATACAGAAGCAGTCCATGGTTTATATACTTACTCAATATGACTCATGGACCTACCTTTGGAATCTTGTTTTGCAGAAAACTTTAGATGCTGACCAGTCCAACATTCGTCTTACGTCTGCATTTAAAAAGGGACTGTTTGGTACAATTAGGCTTGCCATGTTCATAAACTTTGTAATCTGGTTAGTAGGATGCAGGATCGTGTTTGACAGAGGATTGGACTGCCCTATTGATGAACTGTTTTTTAAATTACTCATTAAAACAAGAGAAGGAGACAATGGAAGTTGTCAACCATGGTTGACAGAGCAGAATTGGACCCAGTTGAGGTTATAGTTTGATATTGTTGCCTATTGCTTTGTCTAGCCCTATAAACTTGGGGTTGATCTTATCCATATTGTATATGCTTATGATAAATTGATTCACTGGTATTATCTGTTACTAATTGACTGCTGCAATTTGCTTATCTCTTTGTATTTGAAACAATTGGTATATTGATATATTGCAAATCCTATTTGTGATTATCTTAAAATTGTATATTAGAAGTATGTACTTATAGAGGTATTTATTTGAATTTCCTTGGTGGATTATAGTGTAAATTCTGTTACTTAAGGTTTATCCTGTATTTCTAATCATTTTGATTTTTGTACTATTTGCATGCTTTGTGTTCATTCCAAATTGTTATTTTTGTTGACTTTGTCTAACCAGTTGTTGTAATTTTGGACACGTTATATGCATTGTGCTCAACTCAGATTTGTATGCTTATGTACCTCTTTGGTATTGACCTTAAAGTGTGAATAAAGTTTGATTTTTTGAAAGTAAAAATGATTTACTAATATACTGTTGTAATCAATTCCAGGTTATGATATTAACAATAAATAAAATAATTTTAAAATACAGGGGATAGCATCTGTACTGCAATAGTTTCTGAACAAGAACTAATACATGTATAAATTATATGCATATGGTAAGAATTAAATTTTTACTGTGTCATACATTTTAGAGTATATGGTGACATGATGGACATTCAGTCACAAATGATCACTAAAAGACCTGTACGAAATATAGCAGATATTACATAATAGGAATTGTTAATGTACCATAGATCCCTGTTTAAAATAATAATACCTGTAATGAACCAGCAGTTACAAATGATGTTACAATCATTTCACTAATTCATTATGTGATAATGAATTTTAGGTGAAACAAGCCTAACGTTGAATCAATGGTGAACAGCCACCTATTTCTATCAATGTATCACTTCAAAACAAAAAGAATTGTTTACTCAAACTGACATCTATTTAATATAACCTTAATCTAGCTTGTTTATGCAGTACAACTAAACTCAACTCATAATTTATATTTGCTGGTTTAACATATTGTTGATATTTCATTAACATTGAAATAACCAATTTAATTAACATACAAACATTTAATAGCATGGTCTGGGACTGTGATTACTAGCTAACTGCTTTTTATAAAATAATTTTATTCAATTATCACTGACAAAATTACAGCATGATAAATAGCAAACTACAATCTCTTGCCATACCTGGTCATAAAAAGATTAATTAATATTTCATTAGATAGAAGGTAAATAATAATCAACTAAAGATTAGTTTAAAGTTTATAGTTATTCATTCAGCTTGAAAAGTTCATGTTTAGTTTTTTGGTATTGATTTATTATGGTGGGATTTATTTTTAAAACCATAGCTATGCCGGATGAAGGTTTAAAGGACCATCCAGACTTTATTAAAATGATTTGGCAGTAATCTCCTCTTGGTTTAATAGCTGGTTCTTCCTGTAGTGCTGGACATCATACTTTCCCTTATCTCAGGTGGATAAATAGTGGACACCTATTTGGGATGTTTCTTTATTTAGTGATGACTTATATTTCAGGACTTAGCAATGGGTTTTCAGATTGCCCTCTACCAGCTTGATAGATTGTAGTAAATAACAGCTTCCCTACTCTCCTGCCATAGATCTGACAAACAACTGAATAAGAATATGAAAAATAATGGTAGCAGAATAGAATCCTGGAAGAAGGCAATAATTCTGAATATATTGTAAGCATTACTTATATTTGCTGAAAGTAGATTATCAGTATAATTTGGATCTTTTTTTATCCTTTGATCTCCAGTCTATATATAATGAATCTGCTGTGTTCCGAGCTTATTTACCCACTACCATATATATGAGTTCTTATACCTGAGTGGGAGTATCAGACTTTTACAATTAAATCATGTGATTTATTTATCTCCTTATTTTAATTTATCGATCTTTTTACAAGCATTTTAATTACTTCTTCCTAGAAGGTCATTTCCACTTTTAATTATTGTTAAAAGAAAATATATTTTGCTTTACCTACTTTTTAAACAGAATTTAGAATTAATTAGTATTTACACCTTTTAGAAAATATTTTATTTAAATTGATTTAACAAATTAACTTTATAATTGCTTTACTGTATACATTTATCTATGTTATCTGTGTGGATAATATATATATATACTTTTATTTTTTAAAATGATTTAAAAACTTAAAATTTCCTTGTGATTTTTGATTTACGAACTTGAGGTATATATGTATGAAAGAATATATATATATAGAAGTTCAATGGATAGACAGAAAGACAGACAGTCAGACAGACAGACAGATAGATAGATAGATAGATAGATAGATAGATAGATAGATAGATAGATAGATAGATAGATAGATAGATAGATAGATAGATAGATAGATAGATAGATAGATAGATAGATAGATAGATAGATAGATAGATAGATAGATAGATAGATAGATAGATAGATAGACAGATAGACAGGTAAATAGATAGATAGATAGATAGACAGACAGACATGACAGATAGATAGATAGATAGATAGATAGATAGATAGATAGATAGATAGATAGATAGATAGATAGATAGATAGATAGATAGATAGATAGATAGATAGATAGATAGATAGATAGATAGATGATAGATAGATAGATAGATAGATAGATAGATAGATAGATAGATAGATAGATAGATAGATAGATAGATAGATAGATAGATAGATAGATAGATAGATAGATAGATAGATAGATAGATAGATAGATAGATAGATAGATAGATAGATAGATAGATAGATAGATAGATAGATAGATAGATAGATAGATAGATAGATAGATAGATAGATAGATAGATAGATAGATAGATAGATAGATAGATAGATAGATAGATAGATAGATAGATAGATAGATAGATAGATAGATAGATAGATAGATAGATAGATAGATAGATAGATAGATAGATAGATAGATAGATAGATCAGGGGCTATAAATTGTCATTTTGTATTTTTCTGGAAATCTAGCAAAGATAGGGTTGATGAAAGTGATAGTTGTCAAAATAAGAAATTATGTATTTATATAATGAGGTATTTTGATATCATTAGCAACAACATCACCTTGTAAGGTGAGAATTATAATTCTAATCCAAAAGGAAAAAGATAAACAAATATAATTGGAAAAGATTGAGAAGTCCCTGCTATGTAGGTGATTGATTGTACCTACTTATGAAGTTATTGCAAATTTTTATTTTTTCTAACCCAAATAACTGGTGTTGAACTACATCAATCCACTTTGATAGCTGAAAGATTTTATTGGGGTTATATTAAATGCAACAAATTTAAAATGCATAAAGATTAATATAAAATGAGTCTATAGCAAACCATCATAATCTTACTAGTTATTTTATATCTATTTCATTTTGAGTCATTATAACTAGAAAGTCATCCTTTGCTTAGTCATTATCAGGTGAGAGATGAAGTATCAGATTCTTGTTTGCTATAGTGCATGGTATTAATCTTTTTATTTAGATTGGCAGTTAGTAAGAGATCTTTATCTTTATTTGAAACTGTTTTCTATATTACTTTGCCTTGCTACTGATGTGATGGATGACTTAACATTCATTTGAGGATTTCCCCATCATTAATAGATTAGATATTTGCTGAGATAGTATAACTGAAATGTCCAAAAATATTCATGGGTGTGAGCTTATTAATCAGAATTGAAATCCTTGTTTATTTTTGGTATAAAGTTATTTTCTAGAGAGTGTGTATCATGTTTATCTTATGTTGTGGAATTGTCAATAACATAAAATTTAATGCTATTCAAAGTCCCACCTATTGTTGTTTGATTATCAGGGGTATATACTTTTTACCTTAGGGCATTGCTGTGAGGTATTTGACATCACACTACATTCTGTGTATATTAGAATAGGGAAGTTATTCACAACATATCCTATCTGCTTGCAGTGAAATCATTCTTATTTTAACTCATGAATTATTATCAGCAACATGATGCTGGCTTTGATATTTGAATTGATATACTATTAAGATCTATTCCTTTGTGAAGTTTTACTTTTAATTCAAAACTACTACTATAATATGGTACTGACATATTCTTATGTATGTAGGTGAAAATCCTATTGCAACTCATATACTCCATTACAATTATAAAAATCATTTACATTATATGTATTTTTAAGCATTCCAGTATTATAATTTATTCTATATTGATTGATTTGAATTATCACATATTTAGCACATTTTAAAATTTTTTTGCTTAATTGAAGAATGAATTCAAATTATATACACATATGGGTATAAATATGTTTTACCAGTTCTTACTTATAGATCTGAGACTTGGATACTTAATAGAAGAGCAATACAGAGACTTCAGACCACTCAAAGAAGTATGGAGAGATGTATGTTGGAAGTAACAAGAAGAGATTGAAAATTCAATGCATTGGTAAGAGAACAAACAGGTGTTATCATTGAAAAAATTAAAAGATTGAAGTGGAGTTGGGCTTTACATATTGCTAGAAGAGATGATAATAGATAGACAATTGAAATTTTAAACTGGATTCCAAAAGATTGTAAAAGACCCAGAAAGAAATTACATGTGAGATGGATGGATGAAATAAGAAAGTGTGCAGGAGTGATGTGGAGAAGAGAAGCTAAAGATCGGAAAAGATGGAATAATCTTGGAGAGACCTTCATCCTGCAGTGGATTGATAATGGTTGATGATGATGATGATGGTGTTGGGTTGACCAAAATTTTAATAGACATAAACTCATATATTGTGATTGCTTAAAGCTTCAAATAACAAATCCTTTTGGAAATTGAAATAGAGAACAACAGATATTCATAACCTGAAGAATACGTGATTTGTTTTGTCAAAAAGATTTTTTGGGATCATGTTGTTATATTTCTCTCTAGTATAGCTTATTCTTCCATATAAGTAGACTGACATAAGACTTGAGGTTTATGCTAATAAATCAACTTTAATTATATCACTAATCATAGATTTATGAAATATACTGGCACTGTATGTTTTGCTCTTTTTCTTAGTACTTGTTAGACTCTTTTCATTAATTGCTTTTTTTTTGGTATTATAGAAATTCTATTTTTAACATATTTTGAGTAAATTAGTGTTGATTGATGAAACATGTCAGTGATAGTGGCTATCATACTGGTATAATTAAGAAAGTGTGGCACTCTCTTTTTTTTAGTTATTGAATTCAGAGAAATAGTTTACTAATGCTTAACATTTTTAATATTCTCAATTAATTAATATAATAACCCACATGACCCACAAATAGTCAACAAACTAATACTAATCCTCACTTTTTTTTTTATTCTTGAGCAACTCCGTATGACCTATACCAAATTCATTCAAAGTAGATTCATAGAGTTTCTTCCCCTTTTTTATAACTCAGTATTATTCAATACTTTTAGACACAAGTCACTAATAGGTCTATGTTTGTACTCCATATCCCTACATCACATGGTCAATGTATTATTAAAAACCCTTTTTTCTGATTCTCTAGCACTGATGATCAATTTTCTTCTTGATCTCACAAAAAATAAATCACAATACTGGCAAAAACATTTTTGTACTATTACATAACCATATCACTGAATTTCTTTTCTCTACAATTCACATTGAACTCTTCAAACTCAGTAAAATAATGTTTGAAACCTGGATTGCTTATTCATAATCAACTTATATAAACCTACTCACCCCAACCAGATTAATAATCCTACAAGATGAGATTGAAAGATCACAAAAATTTCTGCACTAAAAAGCCCATACAAATCTACATGTGAAAATCTCAGTTAATATCAAGTAGCAAAAAAAGAAAACATAGACAAGGAACTACATGTGCTGGACTTTTGGCTCATATCTTACAATTAAAGTACCAGAAACACTTAAAATTGATGACAAGGATAAACATGCTCAATCACCTATCCAATCACTTTAAAAATTTACTTCAAAGCAAACAAATTTTTATTACTCCCCTCCCCACAACTTTCTTGATATTTCAAAACATAGACATAATAGTAGTACTGAAAGAAGAAATAGAATCCACTATGTACTCTTGCCACCAGGCATAGATGAGATCTCTCTTGTTGTATATTTCAATTAGTCCAAATATTTAGATGATATACCAGTTGCTTATCAAAACAAATATATAAAATACAGGGAATCTGTGCCTTTTCTCAATCCCATATCAACCACATCATTATAGATAAAACAGTTTAAACAGAAATAAACCATGCTTACTATCCATATTATCTAAAATTTAATTTATAAAGGTAGGTTTATCCACAAGCCTGACTGAATTTGTATTTAAAACTTTGATTCAAATAAGAAAGAAAAAAATTGTTCATGAGTAAACTATAGACATAAATGTTGCTTTTGATGTAGTACTTACATAGACCAAGCACATGATTTGTAATGTTAAATTCAAGCTTGAATTCCTAAGTAAATTTTGAATGAATTCCAAGATTAGTTGAGATATTTTAAAAGGAGATAAAAACTCAAATGTGTCATACATGTAAGTGATGACTGAAATATTAGTATTGAGAGATTGTATAAAATTGTCATGTAATTGGGTTTTAATCTCTTTGAAGTGAATATTGATATAAACAGTAAATAAAAGGATACTGAGAATTGACCTTGTGTTATTGATCAATATGATGAGGATTTCATAATTTAATAAAAGGTTTGTTATTATATAAACAATTGAGGTATATATCTAATAATGTAATTTATAGGTACTATATTAAAAAAAACTATCTCATTCTTTTATATGATAACAAATTGCTATTAAATCATTAAATTCTCATTGGCTCATTTGAAAATTCTCTCCTACCTTTATGATGATTGTTCAATACCATAAGTTTGATTCTCGCTGCTCTTCTATTTATTATTTTTTATTAATCTGTTTCTCAAAGATTGAAAACCAAATTACCTGGTATCTTTATATAGTCTCTCAATACGTATATTTTAGTCATCATTTATATGAACGATATATTTCTATTTTTGATGATCCAAACTGTTCTTGGAATTATTTGAAAATTTATATAGTAATACAAGCTTGAATTGATAAATTATGTGCTTATTCTATATATATATATATATATATTAGTAATATTCAAAAATAAAACTTCAAAGGAGATTAAAGCTCTTTCCATGATTTTCCCTTTCATTTTAATTATACACGAGGTTTTTATGGCACAAACTCAGAAAATTATTAATTTAACTTTCTTTTTTTTTCGAAAAGATTACTTTTTAATCTTTTTATTATGACCAGAATCACATACCTCTCTCCCATTATTACATTACTAAAAAAATAACCATATTATATACTCATTTTTTTTAGAAATTGGGGACATTACTACTTCAAAGACTTTCTAAATTGTTAAAACAGGCAAAACTCACTATACGAATGCCACACATGGCAAGCTAGAGTAATCAATTGGATGCCAGAAGACTTGTGCATAAAATCTCCTTCTAGTGCTTACTCATCCAATATTCCCAGACTAGTTTCTGGCTTGTGGCCTTTGTCAGTGAAGAGTCTTGGATCTGAGAGCACTACATCTAGATCTTAGGATTTAATGCAACCCTCCAGCAACCATCTTTTATCTCCATTTAACTACAAAACTATGAGTCTTAAACTGAAAACACCTTAATGTTTTTAATTCAAGCCCATCAGCTTATACAGTTATACACAAGCATAAGAGATGATGGTCATGTGATGTTTATTTACTTTCTAAATTGTTTATGTTTGCATTGTGTAAACACAATCCAAACTGGAAAAAACATCAATCAGCTTTACATTTTCATTGAACTCACCTCTTTGACAATATTTGCAAATAAATTTTCTCTATTATTCAAAAATTTAAAATTGACATACTCTTTCAAAGCTTTAGTTAAAGCTTATAAGACAAAATTTGTGCAACACCTGATTTTTGCACTTCTTTTACAATAAACAATACCAAATAAGAGCCAAATACTTTTTGGAATAAACCTGAAATCATTCAAGAAGAAAAGAAATTATCTTCTGAATCCATATGTTAAGGTATGTGGTCTCTCTTAAAACTACATCCAATACCATGTGGTGTGATCAAACCTCATTGTCAGTAACAAAATGCATTTATATTATGATTAGCATAAAAAAAAACTACTCATACCACTATTGATTCTATAGATTTGGAGTTAATTGTAGAACCATTGAAGTACACAATTACAATTTAAAACTTCATAATTAATGCAGAAATTTTGATAAAAAGTTTCCCTTTTAATGTGGATATAAATTATGTACACTCAATGCAATAATGTAAATTGATATGATCATGAATACTTATTAATAAAGTTCTTTGAAAATAAATAAATAATAATATATATAAAATCCCTACTTTCTCTGCTGTCTGATTGGTTAATATATGTTTGTTCATAAGTCTGTCATAAGATCCATGTGAATGCTTGTCTGCAAGGCTGCCATATGTCAAATTTATAACCAATTAAAAAAAACTGTTACGTTTCACAATTATGAAAAATATTTTATGTGAAAAAAGTAATTCCACCATTAGTAGTGGTCCTAACATTGTCAAATTCACATATCAAATATAACAGGCATATTTAAAAAATTAAATTTAGAGACTTAATTTGATTAAGAATATTTTATTCAAAGCAAGTTATTTCACAAAGCAAAAAAAAAAAACAATTGTTAAAGTAACCAATTAAAATAACTGTCAAATTCACAATTGAAAAATTGAAAAAAAAAACTTTAAATTTTTTTTTTTTTTTTTATAAATAAATAATTGTGCCTAACTAACACAATTTATATTAGAGCATTTTATGCAAAGGAAATAATTCTACTCTATATTTAATAATCTGTAATTTTTATTATGAACCATATTTGTGTAAATGATGTAATTCTGCTATTAATAAAAAAAATACTCAGAAAAAAAATGAGTATCTTTTCTTTTAACTAAAGAGATCCATACCTTTGCATTTTTAACCGCACAAGCTTTAGGTTTATTGCCTTAGTAAATATTACTTACGTAATCAATGTGCATTAAATAAATTTATAATTATGACTTTAAATTATCGTAATAGATTTCTAACTGTAAGATCTTTCCATTGACTCATTGTAAATTGAATGATTTCATGAGTATTAATGTATAATAAGAATTGTGGACTTAGTGAAGTATTGAATAGCTTCATGCTTACAGATCTAACTGTTTCACCTTCACCTAATTATATAGAAAGTATGTTGAGTAAAGAAGGGTTCCTCTCTTTTCTTCCAATGCATAAGCTTGTGGTTAAGAACTGTAGAGGTCCCTAACATCACATTTTTAACTGCACAAGCTTTTGGTTTAATGCCTTAGTAAATATTACTAAAGGGGTATAGCATTTAAATCATGAATAAACTGTAATTACAGTACAGAAATTCATATTTAAAATGTGATATTTAATGTGGGAAAAAATGGATGCTATAATACTAAGTTGAAATAATATCCTTTCAGGCCAGCTAAGTAGTAATTCTTCCATTACTATACTGTAATATAAAAACAATGGCTTTCCAGGCTGGAGTACAATTATTTTTTTAAAGCAATCAATTAAAAAATCATGGCCTATTTAGGCTGAGTATATCTGATAATAATAATATATTAAGGTGAATTTTATAAAGAAAATACAAACCAATTTGTGAACTATAAATATGTTTATGTATAGAACATGTGCCATTATTTTATTTAGACATTATTTTGTGATGCTGTTTTTTAGTATATTCCATAAAAAAAAATTTCTTCTAAAACTTTAATGTATTCTATTCTCTGACATATTTGCTCCAATGAAAATAATCAACAAAATGCAGTTGCCAATAATATAGAATTAATATTGATACTCCACCATTGTAAACAAAATGACTCCAAACATAATAGATATTTTTGCAACAGCATAAAAATCAGCACCCCTCAAAGAAAATGGATCAATCCCCATTAAAAGAAGGTAAAATTGAAGAAATGGCCTCTAATATTTGCACAGACAACCAGATACTAGTCATGCCAGGAATGTGAGTGTGCAATGTATACATCTCAAAGTAGTCAGATTATAAACCAACACAAGGAGTAATCTGAGCTTAAGGAGTATAGCTGTTTATAAACATATGTTAAATTAATCTTAGCAACTCATTATGATACTTGCTTTCCCTATGCATTTTAAAAATAAAACTCAGACAATTATTTGAAGTTCTTGTTTACATTAGATCCATGAACACCTTAGGTAGGTTTATATATATATAGGCACATAATAAAATGCAAGGTAAAATAGGGGCTTTCATTATTAGAGCCCTAAATTCTTTAAGCATATGGGCTTTCAATATTAAAGCCCTAAATTCTTTAAGCCACATTTATCAGCTGATGAGTTGACTTCACATCATTCAGCCATACTTGCTCACTTTAATTAGAAACCATAATTTACAGTGACTCATCAATATACCTAAGCAGTTTTCTATCTAAAATATAATTATCAATATACCTGAGCAGTTTTCTATCTAAAATAGATTTCATCACTTTTTGGACAGATTTGTATACATCCTTGTCCAATGGTAAATAAAAAAAACTAATTTACATTTTTAAGACATTACATATCAATGCACATATGCTTTTTGTAACCCTCTGTCACAAAACATTCACAGTAAACAGCATTTCTTTGCACAACCCCTGATTCAATGGTAATGAACAAAATCATTCCAATTTTAAATGCAAAATTTGAAGCCTAAACCCATTCCAGCTTACTGCTAGGGGATTTATTAACTAATGTGTACACATCTTAGAATTTATAGCAAAGACTTTTCTCAGATAAATCTTATTTTATTCAACAATGTCAAACACTCATCATTAATTGTGCTGATTTTTTATTCCTCCATTTAATTAATCTCTCATTAATAAATTCACCTATTTTTGACTATTCTTCACTCATAGTGACTCTTAAATTTAATTTATCCACTAATAACTTATTTAATACAATAAAAACTACATATATACTACTTTCACTACTCACATCACACACCCACTAAGGTTTCTTACCCAGAAATATATATTTACATTTATAATATTAGAACTCTTTTAATAGACCCAGTCCAAAAAGTGGTTAGCTTATATAAACACAATATCCTGCACTATCAATTGTATCACAACAATCACATATTCTCCCACAGGGCTTTTTTGTCTTATTCTCCCAATACTCACTGAATAAAATCATCTAAAAGTTCAGGATTTAAAAATGCATATAAATTACTTAACCCTGAACTCAAAGAATATCTCACCATTAAAAATAAAAGATCATTTATAAATTAAACATATACGGGCCTTAGGTCAGGTATCAATGATATGTGTCCCCACTGCTTTCAAATTTAATATTAAAACCTTGCACAGTAAATAAATGCTTGAGCCATTTGTTTCACTTCAAAGAAAAACTACAAGAAAGGCAGACTTTAATCCAATCTCCTCAATACCTAGGCACCTCTGAATAACAATCTCATTTACAGCTACAGAGTTTTTACCCTAAAATAAGCACAATATCTGATTCATTCCACCCAGACCTTCATGGTATCTCACAAACAGTTTTTTAACACTTTACTAACTTTTATAACCCAGTATCCTGAAAATTTAATCAACTTACTATTGAGAAAATATATATAATTGAGATTTATGTTCAACTTACTTGATCTTTGGAAAAATCAGAAAAGTTCCACTATGTTAGAGTACCCTATACTTATCTCAATGAGCTTCCTTGGTATCAGAATCGTAGAATCTGTACTATAAGATGAAATCAAACATTCTTACTACCACTACTATTCAAATTACAGTATGCATCTCACAAACAGTTTTTTAACACTTTACTAACTTATTTAACCCAGTATCCTGAAAATTTAATCAACTTACTATTGAGAAAATATATATAATTGAGATTTATGTTCAACTTACTTGATCTTTGGAAAAATCAGAAAAGTTCAACTATGTTAGCGTACCTTATACTTATCTCAATGAGCTACTATAAGATGAAATCAAACATTCTTACTACCACTACTATTCAAATTCCAGTATGCAAAAATAAGATCTACCACTTTAGTCTTCTTTTTTAAAATATAGTAAGAAAAAAATTACTTCAATATTATTAAATTTAGACATCAAATATGCCTTTGATTTAAGATCCATAGATAAGTTAATTGACTCCCTCACAGAAACCAATACTATCAGTGCTTACATGTATCTTTTAATCAATGTTTTAGTAAATAGAGAGATCTGCAAACCAAGAATAGGAAAGGTTCACCTATTATCATTCCACATTACCCCATCTCCATGGATACCCTCTATATTTATCCTTAAATCAAAGCAACTGAAAACTAATTAACAGAAATGACAATATCACAATTAAATACAAACTTTCCATGAATTTCTGCATGGGTCATCCCTTCATTTTCTTGACCAATAGAAACCAAATATCTCAACTATTTAACATTATCCCACTGGCTTTATAAATCAATTCAAACTTGAATTTAATTTGGAGAAATCCTATACTTGACAAATTTACCCAGTTGGCTGCATAAAGAAAATATTAAAAGAGTCACCCAGTTCTTTTTCTATATTTTTTTAGCTATCAGTCTGCAATGTACATACAGATAAAATACAGACTCATGAAGAAGATACATCAAATCATTCAATCACTTTCAAAAACTGATCTATCACTCTATGCAAAACTACTTTGTTTAACATACTACTAAAGTTATATTCTATAATCTCATTATAATATTCTCACATTCATAAGGCAAGTAAGTATACACTATGTGCAGTTAGCTGCTCTGGAATACAATAATTTTTATGTATTTAGAGAACAAAAACATCTCAATGCAATTTCTGGAATCAGTGAATAGTTTATCTAATTTTATCTATGCTTTTAAACCACTCCAACAGATCAGTCATGTCTTCACAAGAGCTATTGGAAGATTCTGTTTGAGACCTCAAACATACCAGTTCTACCTTATTGAAAATAAATTCACATACTGGAGGTATATTTACTTTTCTAACTCTCCAGAGTTCCTATAGATTACATATGAAGTAATAATCAACTCTTCCAAAAATATAAACATGGGTTACTAGAAATGAAATACTTTGACTTTCTACTGAAATTAAACTTAAAAGCTCTAACTATTCTATTTTTTTTAAGATTTTAAAAAAATCATTGAAATACAGAAGATTCATATATGCTTTGTCATAATTAATTAGAAACAGAACAACATATTATTCATACCTGTTTTATGCTGACAACATATACAACTTTGTTCCAGTAACACTTAAAAAAACTTATTTCACAAGCATATTAACTAGCACATTCATATTATACAGTTGTTGGTGCTCAAGATGCACTTTTACTTACAATAACAACCCCAGAAGTCACCCCATACACCAAAAATCTAAAAACTATGCAACAAAGAGGTAGAAAAATAACTTATGTAAATACTTATACATATCCAAGCCTGAAACATGGTTCACTTCCCTCCTAACAATAATTTTTAAAAAATCAAATTTTATTGATACTTTATGTGAAATGTATAAAAAGTCTACAGATGTCATAATAATCTATGTAAACCATCTGTAGACATTTTAAATTGACTGTAACTTAAATTGTACTGTTTTTACTAAACATCATTCAGTTTTTCTGAATTGCTGCAGGTGGTCCAAATAGAATACTGTAATCTTTTTTATAGTATAAAAAATTACTTTGAAAAATGATGATGATGATAATAATAATAATAATAATAATAATAATAATAATAATAATAATAATAATAATAATAATAATAATAATAATAATAATAATAATAATAATAATAATAATAATAATAATAATAATAATAATAATAATAATAATAATAATAATAATAATAATAATAATAATAATAATGCTTAGCAACCTTTGACTTATTTTTATGGGACAATTAGGAAGTAAGAGCCTGAAAAAGGTCATAAAAGATCAATTTGAATCATATATACATAATCTCACCCATGCAGTTTGCTAATATCATCTACCAAACAAGCAGCACTACTTTTCAAGACAATCATGAATGCAGCACAAAAACAGAAAAAGGACACACCAATTGCCATTCAATTAGATATTGAGACAGCCTTTGATTCAAGGCCAATCAAAATATTTCTAAACAAGCTAGCTAACACCACCATCCCTCTTACCCTATTCTATGTAATTGTCAATCTTTTACTTAATAGAGAGATTCATACCATGCTTAGTGGTAGAAAATTGCCATAATTCACATCCATGCAATCAATCTCACAAGGATTATATCTATATTTGCTCCTGTTCATCTTTTTTATTGATCTGCTCATAAGAAAAATTCAACAGAAAATATCAGGAATTCAAATTCCACAAACTCAACAGTATATTTCATGTATAGCATACATGAATGACATCACTATCTTCCTTAACTCTCCCAAAGAGTGTACAATATTGCAAAAGATAGTCGAAAAATATATTTCTAAATTGACTCTACCCTTCAACCTTAATAAAAACTGACATCTGGTTTATGTACACAAACAAACCTTATATAAAAATCTTTCTTGACAAACCTACTTTTCTCAGCTTTCCATTATGCATGGGAGCTAATGCAATAAGACAAAGCATACAAAACAAACTACAATAAATTCTCAACAAAAATCAAAGGCATACCTTTCTATTTACTCTAAAGTCCAATTATTCAACATACTTATTATTACGAAAATTACCTACTTTTTTCCCATAATAAAATTTTCAAAACAGTTTACTTCAAAAATCTCATCACTTTGCACCGAGCTACTATGGGGGTGGAAAGCTGTGGCAGCATCAGAACACCCACTCACAATGGCCTAGGTCTTCACACTATTCACACATTTCACATACAATAACTGTGATCCTTGTCACATCAGCCATAAGGTAGTACCCTGCACTTTGATACTTACTCACAGTAACTCCAACAGATAGACCAACCCCATCATCTGAATATATACCATTCATCATACAGTCAGTCAAAACAATATTTAGCCAAATACATATTCAATCAACAAACAATAGACATACTGGAAAATCTACAACTTATTATACCCAAATGCTTCTGCAGGAACACTCATACCAATGCTAGGAATCAACAATCATTATCTGCTCAGAAGTTTCAAAAAATGGTCATTAGAACCTAAATATTTTGATTTTATTTTGAGACCCAATCTCCATGCACTACCAACCTCATACTTTTTTGCTTTTGACATCTATACACCAACAATGATCCTTTCTGCAATCTTTGTCATACGGCAGAAGAAACACAACAGCACATATTTTACACCTGTTAAGCTTTATCTAATGCTTGTAAAATCATGATGGAAAAATATCACTGGGAAAGCATCTCAATAAAGAACTTTATGGAATCATATCAAAGTCATTGTACACCCACAGTGCATGCAGTTAGATTCTTATTATAAGCATACAGGTGTACTCACTGTAGCTTCACATTTGGAAATGATATTTGATGTCTTCCAGCCACCTTTACAAATAAACTACAACAATTAAGGGCCCAAGATTGCAAAATTACTCCTCCAGACATCGTAGCTGCAACCTGGCCACTTATAAAATGGCCTTCCAATCTATAACCAGATTGAATTGGCTTAAGTAAGCAACAATCAATCACAACATCTTCACAACCATAATAACATATATTGTTCAGTCATGCAGATACTAGCCAAGTAATCATCTAATATTGTAAATACATTTTAATTAGTAGACTGCAGTGGTCATACCACTATAAGATTATGAAGGGCAATAAAAGCACATGCAAAACTCACAAGTGAATTCTTATTACAAGTAGAACTATTGTAATCCAAGAACTATAGGCATGATTTCCCCTGTAACCCATTGCAATCAGTTTATGTAAAATCTAATATAAACGTTTTGAAAAATTAATAAAGATCTATCTTTGAAACATAATAATAATAATAATAATAATAATAATAATAATAATAATAATAATAATAATAATAATAATACTGGTGATAATAATAATGATGATGATGATGATGATGATGATGATAATAATAATAATAATAATATTATTATTATTATTATTATTATTATTATTATTATTATTATTATTATTATTATTATTATTATTAACAACAACAACAACAGCAAAAGTAGTAATTTTAAAATGAGCATCAAAGGATAATTACTGGGAATTTTTTTGCTAAGAAATATAATAAATAAAAAGAAATATTTTTTAAAAAATTCTTATTTATACCCATTCAGATTCAAACTTGAATGATTGTTTTAAACAAATGACATGTAATCATTGAATCTTAGATTAATAATATTTGGTAAAGACTAAAACACTTTTTGAATTCTTGGTATAAAGATTAATCATTATATTTATATTTTAAATTAATAGTTTTATGAGTTTTAAAATTCACTTTGCTCAACATTTTTCTGTGTTGATTGTAAAATTTTAGAAACATAAAATCATTGGTTCTCAGATATAAAGAGGGTGAAAATATGAGCATACAAATCTAAGTTAAAATATTATTGACATAAGTTTGATCTTTTCTGAAGCTTTTCAGCTGCTAGATAGCCGAATGAAAGTCAGCATTTTTTTATATAAATAAAAATGAAAGTGATATTTGTTTAAAAAAAATCATAATTTTGGAAAATAAAAAAAATATATAATATGAAAATAAAAATTCAGTATTAAATTATTTTTAAATATTTTACATGTTGTTTTTTCTTTTAAATTTTGAGTCTATAAACTTTTTAATAATATTCTCACAACAGAATTTTTTATTACATTTTTTTTGAAAATACAAGTATTTGTTCAAAGAATATACCATAAATAATTTTTTACCACTTTCAATTAAAAAATGGACCATCTTCTTCACTATTGCTTTTTAATAATGTTAAAAATAATCATAAAATTATTCCATCATTATGAAATATAGATATAATTTTATTTTGAATTATAAAATTCAATTTTTTAGATGCAATGATTACATTCTTTGCTTACTTAATATATCAAATAGTTGCAGTAAGTTATTTTATTGGTATATATTTTTAATTAAATTTGGAAGTCACATAAAATGACAAATACCTCTGTAAAGGCTATGGGTACATGTTTATTTTGCCTAGTAGCAAATATAACTCTGGATATGAGTATAATTTATTTAATATTAAGAATTATATGAACAATAACAATTAATTATATGATGTAAATATTAATAAGCTTTTATAAATTTATTGGAAAATGGTTGTTCTAGCTAGTTACATAATAAACATGCAATGATAAAATAAATTAATCAATGATAAGTTTATCTATTATGATGGATATCATTTACTGACCTAATAACTTTGCTCTTTATTATAAGTTTTAGTTATTAGATTTTATAGCGTTATTGTTATTACTTTATATATACCCGTTTATTATTTCGTTTTAGTAATATTATTATGTGTAATATTTTTATAGTACTTGTATATTAATGTTTTTTTTTTTTTGATGTTGCTGTTTTGATTTTTTTTAAAGTATTTTTATAAATATAACTTTTTATACAATATACTTACTTTTATTATTTTGCTTGCTTTTTTAATTCTGTGCATTTTATTTATAGATTTTTAAATATATATATATATTAAAGTAAAAGATTATGTCTGAGAATTTAAAGAATATTTTCTGACTGATGAAAATCAATAGAAACAATTAACGTATATACAGTTTTGACAGAAACTCTGCGTTTCCTGGTGTGACCAAATCGATATCAATTAATATTCTCTTCTACTAGAAGTCTGTCTAAGGCGAAACCTTCAGCATTAAAACTTCAGTACAACATACTCTGTTGAAGAGTAAAATCAATTCTTCCATCATTTACATACACAAATCGAACATCTTAAAGACCATTGTTATAAATAAAATGAAAGCAAGAATGCATTTGTGAAACTACGATGAACAAAAAGCAAATAAAGTTACATAAAAGCTTTTTGGTTAATAAAATTTAAAACTTAAAATTTGATTAAATATAGATCTCAAAATTTCTTACGAGTTGATTTCTAATTTACAGTCAATTTTTAAATGTTACATTGGGCTAAGTATTATTACACTAGTACTTAAATTATTATGTAAGGTGTAAAAAAAAATCTATTGTATACATATATCCAATAATTTGGTAGTAATTAAAAATATTTTAAAATCACCTGGCTGTATTTCCAAGTTTAAAACGCTATATCAACATGCTGGTGTACAATACTATATTTTAAATGAATTTTTTCACTGATTTTGTCATATTTAGGTAGAATTAGCTAAATTATACTGAACTGCAATGTTAAAGTATTCAAATTCATATATTTTTTGGAATTTGTAACCTGGCTGTATTTCCAAGCTTAAAACGCGAAATGAACAATAATTTAGAGAAGAAAACAATTTTTTTTAAAAATTAAACTTGTAATTTAGAAATTTAATGTTTTATACGTATTAAAAAGTTTGCTTAAAAGGTTTTTTTTTAAAGCTACATTATTTTTGGGGTGAAGAAAAACATATTATAAAACAAAGTAATAATGGTAAAATTAAAATTGATTACCATGAAGGAAATAACAATTTCCATTCACATTTCTATCCATTGCTTTAATCTAGTTATAGATTCAAATGCATATAAAAATATTTGAAAATACTTTTGAATGATGGATTATTCAAAACACTAAAACAAATCTTCACATACAATCCTACTAAACTTAGCAAAATTTACATTCTCATCCACAAATTTCTATGTCATATTAAATTACAAAATAGAGAACTTGTTTATTGATAAAACTTAAATATATTTGTATTATACTTTATTAACATGAATAAGATAATACTAACTGTCAAAATATATCATAAAATGGAAACAACTATATTATCCATTATATTATGCAGCGATTGTTTTTTTTTTATTATAAACAAATCTATGTGTTACTGTGTATAACTGAGCATTATAGAAAAACAAACTTTAAAAATCAATAAAGTTAATGCTCAGAATTAGTTTTATATATAGCACAAGTCAAACATTTATTCAATTATTCTATATACCTTGCAGTGCTGTTTTTAACTTGTGCAGTAAAGTTTGTTTTAAAAGACTTCAGAAATTGATTAACCTTTATAAAATGATTCAGTGTAACCTCTCAAGTTCACAATAAAATATCATTTTAGAAAATTTGTTATAAAACAATTGCTTCTCATATAAAACATACTTGTCTTAACAAACATCTGGTTAAGAGTAGTAAATAATGAAAATACATATTAAAGTTATAAGCATGAAGCCTGACTTATTATGGGAAATAATCATAAGAGAATTACAGAGTTGAGAATCGTACGTCTTTGAAATGAAAAACAAACTATGTGGTGTAGGCAATCATGAAATATCTCAAATGACAGGTGAAATTTCCTTACAGTGATATTCTCATTCCCTAGAAAACACAATAAAATTAATGCAAAATAACATTCAGAATATATCAAAGTCAAAAAAAGATCCTCTATAACTTAATTGATAAGTCAAACTTATTGTGATTGTACACAGAAAGTCTCACTCATCATTCTTTTAATAATGTACATCTTTTCAAATTTATATTAATTATTGAAAAATTCCCTCTAAACATGATAAAGTTATTCTTGTTTTAAACTAATTTGTAAAGCAAATAACTTCTATTGTAGATAGATCAAATGATTTTGTAAATCATGTATGCAACATTTACTAATCTCCCAAGATATATATATATAGAATCCCTATCTATCTTTTTCAGATCTTTTCAGATCTTCCTACATGTTTTGAATTTACAGATTTTAATTAAAATAATAGTCTTGGAAATAAAAGAATAAACATTAAATAAGTTGTCAGCTTTTACATTAGGTGGTCATATATAATGTCAAACAAAGAAGAACATTATGTTCAGGCAGATGGAGAACAAAATATGACTCATTTATGTTTTATTTCAATCAAAAATGCTTCATCATTATCTGTGAATTATTGATACTGCATCATTTCTTCCACTGCCAATGTTAATTAAGGCTAATCACTTTTAGAATACACACCTCTGTAATTTAAATTTTTCAGACCCAAGATAGAATTTAGGAAATACTAACAGAAGCTAATATAGTGGATAGCTTGAATAGAATATTAATATAATTTCTTCAAATTCCTTGATAAAATGTTCTTCAATAAAAAAAAATTCAAGTAATAAGAAACTTGTAGGATAATGGTCTATCTCAAAGTTTCAGTTATCTCATCTAATTTCATCAATATATTCATCAGTTATCTTTATGATCAGAATGCCAAGAATTCATATATGTTGCTGATAATGCATTGAGTTTTTAAAAGAATTATTTTTCTGAAATAGAAAACTTCTTCATTGATAATATGAATATATTGAAAATCTTTTTCAAGACTGGGGTTTTGTAATCTGACTATTACCTTTTAGAATAATACTGATACACAAGCCTACCATTTTCGATATAGGAGTAGTTTCATAATAATCTAATTTATTTTTCTTATTCATCTAGGTTAATTAAAAAATTATTTCAAGGAATAACCTCCTTAAAAATTTGAGGGGCATTAATTGAGCTTGGAACTAAAATATTCTGGTGGTTAATGTTGTCATTTTGTTCGTAAAAATATTTCCATACTAAACTTTTGATACACAATTAAATATTACAATGAAAAATATTTGTGGCACAGACAAGTCTGTGTTCTTTTAGTGATTTCTGGTTTTTTACATATTTCTCTGCAAGATATCAGAAATTGCTTCACAGAAAACATGTAAAAAACTGTTAAATCAGACTCACCAATAACACAACATATAATTTCATCTACTAAGACTTAACTCAATTCAAGGTCATCTTTTTTGAATATTGAACTAAGAATATACAGTTAAATAGAATGATGTAAAAATGGAAACTTTTGAGGTCCCAAATAAATTTTCTCTTTTAAAATTCAACAATAAATTCTCAATTTGATCTTTCAAAACACACATAGAGTCTCATCAACATATTTCGAACTAATCATAGTCACTGTATTTATTTTCTTTGTAAATGGTATTTAACACCAATTGATCTTCATAAATGCAGACAAGCATAAACATGAAAACCTATGTTTGATGATTATCAAATGTATAGCTAAAGTGGCAGAATTGAAGATCATAAAAAGACACTAATTGGAATCTTTATAATTGTCTTCGCGTATTTTATTAATTGTAAAGTTAAATTGAAAAACAAAATCCATGCTAACAAATAAATAAAAAAATTCAAAATTTTATATTTTCATAATTATAATTTAATAAATTTTAAAAGTATACTGCTAATTTAGGTGTTAGATTATATATGGAACTTAAAGTGTTGATGACTATCTGTACTTTATAGAAAATAGTAAAAAGTTATCCAAACTGATCTAGTCAACAAAAGATTCATTTTTAAGAATAAAATAAAAAAATATTACTTATGAACGCAATATTTTTATAATAATAAGCATATATAAGGTATATGAGCACAGACTTTCACACGACCCACACTCTCCACACTATCTCATAACACTGATACACTTGAACACATATATGTTGAAAAGATAAATAATCACCAATATATGTATTTCATGCTAAACCAGCAATCATCAGTTGGTCCAGATTACCATCTCTACACATATATGTCATAAGTGCTCTGATATATATTAAGATAGCCAAACCTTATACTTTAATGGACAGGCTTCAATCTACTCCAAGCCTGTCCATTAAAGTATAAAGTTTGGCTATTTTAATATATATCAGAGCACTTATGGCATATATGTGTAGAGATGGTAATCTGGACCAACTGATGATTGCTGGTTTAGCATGAAATACTTATATTGGTGATTATATATCTTTTCAACATATATGTGTTCAAGTGTATCAGTGTTATGAGATAGTGTGGAGAGTGGTGGGTCGTGTGAAAGTCTGTGCTCATATACCCTATATATTACATATATAAACACAGGTATATAATAAGCCTGTGTTTCAGTTATTTAATAATAAGCATAATAATGAAATTATAAATAAATAATCAAAATTGCATTTCGATCCAAAACCACTATTACATCCAAAACATGAGATTTCAATACTGTTATACAATTTAATTCTATAAATACACACACATATATATTGCAGTAAAATCGCAAAATTCCCGTTGTATTTTCAATATTTACATCCAAAAGTGAAAGTTTTATATAAAAGCTGTTATTATTCTTA
>JAQFVV010013463.1:12500-60000 GCA_028023455.1 Epiperipatus broadwayi | reverse complement strand
CAAATATCTCAGAAAAACCTATCTTTTGACATTTTTAAAATTACAAATAGTTATTTTGACTTTACTAAGTTCTTTGTCTAAATCTAAATGAGATGGGAAATTAGATATATTATTAAATACTTTCATGCCAATTCTTCTATTATTATTCAAAAATGATCAAAAATATTATCTCCTCCTACTCAAAATATAATTATATTCTATTAATTTTAATGAACACATATTAAACAGCAGCTATTAAAAATGATGTGCTATGAATATATAAATAATATTTTTAGACTAAATGCTCATATACATTTTAAAAGTCTAAAAGTCATTTAATAAATTTGAAAATTTATAAGTTGTCTATAATTAATCTATTAGTTAAATAAAAATGAATTTATTTTTGTCTAATTCTAGGTTTATATATGAATAATAGTTTAGTCATTGCTGTTGCAGATGGGTGAAAAGTTATATTAGAGATCATCTTAGCAATGTCTTAATTCAACCTATCAATACTTTCTGATGAAGTTGCAAATTTTATTAATTTTAACAGCCACATAAATGAACAATGTCGAAAAAATATTTAGAGATAATAATATATATAAAAAATAGCATTATTTGCAAGATTATGAAATAGCTCTAGAGCAGCAGTCGGCAATCGGTGGTCCGTGACGTAATTTTAATTGTCCGCAAAGAAATTCAGATATTATTTAAATTTGCTAAGCTCATTTAATAAAAATTTTAAATAAAAAATAAATTTTGTTTAAGCTATAGTATATTATTACATGCAAAATATAACAAAAACATTATATTGCTAATTGATTTGTTACAAAATACTACTATGACTTGCAAAATATCTACCTCAAAAGTGTTTAATTAACCCCAATTCTGTCTGCAGCATAGAAAAAGTAACAAAAATAAGAATACCAAATTATGTACAATTGATTATGTGATGTGATGTACTGTGACTTCTCCTTAAATGGAGTCAGGAATCTCTCAGCAACTATGCCCAGAAAAACCTGTCAGCCACTTTACCTTCCATTTCCCACTCTATATTTTCCCATATTCTGCTCCATCCCATTTCCACAATATAATCTTTGTCAACTCTATGACTTTTATATCTAAATCCCCCTTATCTTTTTCAAACCCAGCATAAAAACCAATAACCCACTTTCTCTATAATCACTTTTTTCATATTTATTCTTCCATAACTTCATTATTTGTATCATTTCTGTTTTTAAGCATTTACATTTAATTAACAGATGCCTAATATTTTCTATTTCTTCTTTACACAATTTACAGACTAAATAACCCATATTTTTCCATTTACATGTATATTCTCTTGTTGCTAAAGATTCCATTTGAGCCTTAAACAATAAACTACTTTCTTAACTATTATCATACATTAACTCTCAACTAATGTTCTGTTTTCTTCTATATATATTTAAACTCTTTTTACTCTCCATACTAATTCTCCATCTCTCTAACTCCCTATTCTTTATTAATGAATCTATTCTTTTATCCCATTCCTTACCACTATAACACTCAACAATCCTTCTAACTATTCATCCCACCTTTTGTACAAATATACTGAAATAAATTATTTATCCAAATCTCTTGCATACCACATTACTTTTCTCACCCATCTTGTTGCCTGCCCTTTACTCGTAACCCAATTAAATACTATTTTGGCTATTCTTTTATTACCCATAAACTGCAATCTACCAAACATTTTCATTTTACTTTTTGCATCTCTCATATAAAAACTTGACCATCCCATTTCTTTTTGAATTGCCTCCCTTGCTGTCCATACATCTGCATCCAATGCATGTCTTCCTACTTCCCTTTGTACTTTTTCTAAGTTGTCTAATACTCTCTTACTAACACATAACACGTCATTACCATATGTTAACATTGCTACTGCAACTCCCTTCCATATAATTCTAGCTGCATCATATTTATTATATGAAAACACTGTTAATTTCTTTATCAATCCCTTTCTATTCTTTGCTTCATTTATCAAGTTTGACTACTGCACACCCTCAGTAATTGGGTGAACTAAAACTCAAAAATTTTATTAAGAAATTTGAAGGAAAACATATCTATAAAAATCATTTAAAAAATAGAATACTATTCGTTATTAATTTTAAATAATTTTTGAAGATACGAATTAGAAAATTACACATATAAAACGTAACAAATGCGTATTTATACATTCATTTTAAACGAAAAGCAGTAAATATCGCACTAATTTTTAATATATATTATTTATTATTATTTTTGTGGTAAAATTATAAATAGATATATATATATGTATATCATACTCAATGCTCGTATTAATTCGTATCTTTAAAAATTGGGTTAGTGGTCTGCCGTATCTAAAAGGTTACCGCTGCTGCTTAGTCTAACTTAAAAATGTTTATTATGATATGTGCATTCCGATTTTATAACTAAACAAGTATCATTTTATATTTTTAGCACTACATACCTATCGCTTATTTACATGGCTGTTAAATTAAATAAATTAACTTCGGCATTATCACCAAACATATTTGCTGACTAGGCAGAGATTTTTCTAAAATTATCTCTAAAATACATTTAATCCTATGAAATATCAATGGTCAGTCAGAAAGTCACACAGCCAGATAAAAATGTATTCAGGTTCTATTAACTAGTGGATGTCTCAGAGAGTATACTATTTGTAAAATTATTAAATTAATTTTGAATGTAATATGATATGCACATTTGAACTTTATAACTTATAATATTTATAAAAGCATCTAAATATGTAAGAATATTATGATGATGTTTTCCAGTTTCATAGGTAGAAAATTGATCTAAAATAACAAAAATTATTGAATAATTTTATTTTTTCTGCAGTTTTATCTATCAATTATTTTTTAGCTTTCTTATCAACTTTTAAACTTATGTCTTTAAACTTTTGTATTGATTACCAAACTCCACATTCAATTTATTATTTTGCTAATACCATGTATTTTCTTTTCTTTTTTCAACTGACTAATGTTTAACTATTTTCTCAAACGACAGGAAAAAAAAATTATTTTAATGAGTTAAATAAATAAACTTATTCATATTTACAATGTACACAAAAGAAATAAAAAATGAATCACCCAAAATCTGATCTTCAAAATTCAAATTGATACTTTTAAGTGTTGATTACTTGTTGAAATTTATGATTATTGTAGATGCTTCTAAAAATGAACATTGAATTGTAAACAATATGTTTGGAATGAAACATATTTTTAATGAAACTATCATTTCAATTTTGGATCACACTTTCCCATGATCTGTCCAATAATTTACATTTATAAATGCTCATGTAAAATAGCCTTCTTTTGCATTCTAACAAATAACTATAATATGAATACATTCAAATTTATTTACAATTTTCATATTTAAAGAAAATGTTTATGATAGTTAATTTATTTGATGAAAAACAAAATCAATAACAATGTCATATTAGAGTTTATAGAGGCTCAATCATTATTTTAAATAATATGTGGTCAATGTTTGCTGCTTCTATCAAATTGTGTACTGATGTCTTCTAAAGAGGAAAAAATGATATTTTAATGAAATCAATGCAAAAACATTATCAAAAAAGCAACAAAGCTTTTTTTCTCTGAACTTGATACAACATTGGATCATAAATGCTGATAAAATGAATCCCTGTATCATTGCGCAAAACAAGTTTTAATATCATTAACTTTTTGTGAGTTTATTTAAAAATTCTCAAATTAGAAGACACAAGATGAAGTTTCACACTTGAAGATCTCTTTCAAACAAACCCATATATCAATCCTGTTAATTTTTTATAGTAGAAAAATTCATTAAACGCAGTTGTAACAATTTTAAACCTTTCTATCTCACTGTCTGCAAGTTCTCGATTTGGTATGAGTATATAGGAATTTCATTTTAAACAAAATATTCACACTTTTTGTACCAACATTTAGAAAAGTATTTAGATGTAAATTTTATGACATCCTGTTCTACTACCATTAAGATAACTTATTTACTTTTAAAATTCATTATACATGCAACACAAAGATCCCAATTGAAAACAATAATTTATTAAGTCTGACTCCATTATTTCAATACTGGTGGAGTAGACATTTTACATACAATTTGAGTTTTATAAACTAAATGGAGACGTCAAATCTATATTGAAGATGCTAATCAATATAGTTGACATTTTCAAAATAAAGAAAAGCAAAAAAAATAGAAGCAGCATGTAATACATTTAAAAAAAAAACAATATTGAATAATGTCAATATAATTGTAAATTTAATACATAGTTTTATAATAATATTATGCAATCTATAACATTTGCATCATTTATTACAAAACAACACAATGTCAAATAATACAAACTTTTGTAATTTAATAAAAAATATTACAAAATATTAAAATCATAATTTTTTAATAAATAATTTAAATTTGTAGTATTTGCTAAAAATTAAAACAAACTAATAAATTTTATTTATTAAAAAAATGAATCAAATATGACCCTTGTGAATAGTAACATAGTTCAATAAGAAATTATTAACAAATTACACTTTCATTATTTTCTTATATTTTTAAAAAAAAATTTTATGCAAGTTTTTATAGTTTGTATTGTATTATTATAAAACTGTGAATTATATTTTAATTGTTACAGTTGATGTAATGAAATCCCCTGCCCCCCAATGAACCACTCACAATGTGCAGTTTGAAATTATAAGGTTCTCTCATTCAAGTATTAATAACAATTTTAAATAGTAATTGTTAATTGGGAATTTCTATAGAAAATTATTAGTTTAAAAAACAAACAGTTTATTTCAAAAATTATAATAAATAGTAAAAGTTATGTTGGGCTATTTCCATCATTTATGAGTGAATGTAGAATGTATAAAAAAATTTAAACTTTATTTAAACTTTCCAAATACAAAGAACTTGTTAGTAATAACACACAAATAGACAATACAGGTTAATAATTACACAATGTTTCGAGTAGTATTATTCTCTACTCTTCTTCAGGTATTGCTGGCCTATATGCACAGTGACAATATTCACTTAGAAGTTGAACTCACACCTTTAGATTCTTGAGTATCGAATTTAAGGCAAATGCTCTACCAACTGACCTATTCTGTCGAAGTTTAAATAAGATTTAAAATTTTCTATACATTCAACATTTACTCATAAATGATGGAAATAGTCCAACATATAGTAAATTTGTTGGATTGAATTTTTTTTTTTTTTAGTTTTTAGTCCAGATTCTAACAAATAGGGAAAATTGGTTGAATTTTCTTAAGTGCAAATTATATTTATATAGGGAATTTATTTATATATTTTTGGGAATTTATTTATATATTTTTATTTATTAGTTAACATTTTGAGTACAGATTTGGTGACTCTATTTGATATGTAAAAATGTAATCCATTTTTAGATCATTATTTATTTACCAATGATAAAGAGTTTGTACACACACCCATACACAAAAGAATCGATTTAAATCAGAATTGTTGTGCATAATTAATGAATGAAAATATTGTTGCATAAACACACAATCTCTATGTTACAAATCAGTAAGTTAATTAAATACAAAAATTCTCATGATTTCCAAGCCCTATTAAAGCCATTATTTAAAAAAATACAAAATGAAGTAAGGTTTGAATTGAAGTCTGTATCTAACCTTTCAAAAAACAACATCTTATCCTGCAAAGCAGTGGTAGATACATTTAATGAAGCATGTATATTATAAGTTATTAACAGTTTATTCCAATTCTGTGAACTCCTCTAGTAGCCAGGGTATTACCTAATATAGTTGTGTACCAATGATACAAATTGTTTATATGATAAACGTATTAGCCATAAATGTTAAATTAATCCTATAATACATGACTGTTTAATAAAATAATATTTTTTACAAAATAATACTTCTATGTAAACAGCTGATTAAAAGCAAATCATAAAGTAATTTGACTAACAAAATAATCTGACTGAAAAAACATGTCATTTCATAAAAGCATCTGAGGCCTGTTTGATTTATATGACCTCAAATACATTTATAAAATTGCTCATGGTGTTTAATCAGGTTATTTTATTACTTCATATTTTTAGTAGTTTTTAAAGATAATTACTTTTTATTAATTGTTTACATAAAAGCATTAATTTACAAAAATAATATTTCATTTTTTACTTTTTAGTAAAATAAAAAATATAATTTCTATTTAAATAAAATAATTTTCTTTAGCCACCTCTTTTTAAAACAGGCAAAACTCACTGTCCATATTGCTATTCAAAGCAAGCTAGAGTAATCACAGTTATAAGCAATAGCAGTTATAAGCAAACATGAGAAATAGTGATCGGTGTGATGTTTATTTCATCTCTTTTTATTATGTTTCTTTTTCTCTTCATAAGAGAGTCCCTGCTGCCAACAATTTTGGCAAACATGCATTAGATGCAGATATGTGATTGGCAAAGAAGACAATTCAAGAAGAAATGGGATGGTTAAGTTTGTATATGAGAGATGTGAAAAGCAAAATGAAAATGTTCAGCAGATTGCAGTTTATAGATAATAAGAGAATAACCAAAATAGTATTTGGATTATTAGTAAAGGACAGGCAACAAGATGAGTGAGAAAGGTAGTATAGTATTCAAATGATTTGGATAAAGAATTTGTGTTAGTATACTTATACAAAATGTAGGGTCAATGTCTTAAGAGAATTGTTGAGTGTTATAGTGGTAAAAATGGGATAGACAAATAGATCCATTAATAAGAATGGAGAGTTGGAGAAGTGAAGAACTAGTGTGGAGAGTAAAAAGAGTTTAAATGTATATAGAAGTAAATGTAATATTCAGTGTGAGTTAATTTATAATAGCAAGGAAAGTAGTTTACACATTAAGGCTCACATCAGGATCTTTAGCAACAAGGGATTATACACATAAATGAAAAAAATGTGGGTGATTTAGTCTGCATGTTGTGTAATGAAGGCATAGAAAACATTAGGCATCTGTTAATTCAATGTAAATGCCTGAACGCAGGAAGGATAAAAATAATGACGTTGTGGAAAAATAAATATAAACAAAGTGAATATAGAGAAAGTGGTTTATTGTTTTTTTATGCTATGTTTGGGAAAAAATAATGGGGGTAGGTATAAAGACTATAAAGTTGACAAAGATTATGTTGTGAAAATGGGATGGAGTAGGATATAGAATATGGGAAAACAGGACAGAAAATGGAAAGAGAAGTTAAAGTTGCAAATAGGTTTCTCTGGGCGTAGTGGCTGAGAGATTAGTCACAGTACATTCCATCACATCAGTACTATTTCTTCATTTTGATTTTGTAAATTAAAACATAATTTTCTATCCTTTTTTTTAAACATATATTTTTTTTCACAAAATATTTATGAAATATTAATTATTTCAGAAGAATAATTCATTTTAATAGACGATATTTATTTAAATGAGTAAAATCAATGTGAACAAAATTTTATTCTACAAGCATTAGTTGCTAATGATTTTTTTAGGGAGCATAAGGATGCGAGTTCATGTTTTATGCAGGAACTTTTTTTTTCAATGTTAAAAATTCAAAATTGTGGGCATCCTGACAAAAACACTGACAAAAATGTGGACATACCAACAGAAAACCCAGGTAGGACAAGTTAATATAAAAATATTTAAAAACAATTTAAAACTGCAATCATGTTATTATGTATTTTATATATTAAAAGAACAATATGTAGCAAGTTATTTGTATATAAAGTCTGACAACTATTTTGTTAAAGAGAAGCTAAAAGATACATACTAAGAGATATTAGTCTGTATATTTTATCAACAATAGTTAAACTTAAAGGTGCCATAGAGACTGCTAAATTATGCTTCTTATATTTGAAATGTATAAAGTTGATAAACTAATGATTTTATTTATAAAAGTAGTTTTGGTTTTTTACAAATACTACACATATAATTGTCATTTGATGTTGCTTGTTTTTATTGATCTAAAATTTAAAACAATTCAGGGAAGACATGAATTTCTTTTATATTTTTAATAGGCATATGATTTTTTTCTGTAGTAGTCAACGTAGATGGTCAATCAATATTGGATAACACTTGAATATCTTTCTATTGTTATTTAGTAGAATAAAAAAATAATAAACATATTCTATCTAGTTACTGATCAGTCTGTTTACTAGTAACTTCATTAAATATATTTTCAAAGAAGTGTGGCTCTTAAAAATATTGTTTTTCCAAAGTGGAATATTTAAACAATGTTTTAACTTAAACAAATATAGGGTAAATTAATATGACCAGTTAAGATGTTAAACTATTTCTAGTTACATAGAATATAGTTATTATTGCATCAAGAACAAAGAGTGTATATATATATATATATATATATATACTCTTTGTATCTTATATATATATATATATATATATATATATATATATGCAGTAAAATTATATAACATTATGGTAAGGTCTGGAGAATTATTAACACATTTTTATGCTGATAATTTTAACTTTATTAAAAAAAATATTGATCATAAATACAGATTTGTATTAATTGCAGATTAAATTTCTGATAATAGATTTATATTATCATATTCTAATTTTTCAAATCAATATACAACTGTGTGTTATGGTAAATGAATACTATTATCTTAAAGATGATCACCATAAGATAATCTGGGGGTTCCTAAAATATTTAAACATTCTATAGCTATAAAAAATTATATAAAAAAATATTATCAAAATAATAGTATAATATACTATCTATCGCAATATTTCTCAGTTGAAAAATGACGGACTTATTAAAACATCCATTAGTAGTTTTGAAGGTCATTACAAATTCTAAATATTGATTTATCCTTGGTCATGCTTTCATATTCTGGGATCAACTGATGATTTTTAAATTCTGCTTACTCATTAATGCTTTACAAGTGAACCATTTCACTGTAGTTTGATCTCTTCATTGATTTTCTCTGCATAGTTTGTAATATTCATTGGATTATTTTAGCTTCCACTAATTTTTTTACTGTAATTTCAAAATCAAGTTTTGTTTATTCATCTTTAATTAGTTTGTTTAAACAGTTTGAATGTTAGATAAGTAATTGTTTATTCCAATATGTTTTAAGTGTAGTTGGGCATGCTTAGGCTGATGCAGCCAGATTCATCTTTAATGAATGACATCATCATTTTAAGTTTTGGATACTAATGCGCAACTTGTCAGAAACTTCATAATATGGTCTATTTTAAATTAAGACAAGTCTGATATTTCTTTGTTTATATTTTTAAAATTACAGACACTGATAATATTTCTTTTTAGCACAGGCAAGTTTGGTATTTTTATAAGTATTTATTCCAACTTCATTCCATATATTTTTTGAATTTCCTACAGATGGTATTACTTATAAAATAAAATAAAAATAGTACTTTAATAATTATATGTAGACATAATATTGAAAACAAATTAATAATCTAACAAATACAGTATTTATACTGTATATAAAATGATTTTATTTGATTTGGCAATTGGATTATAAAATTAATAACAGTTAAAAATTTTCCCAAACAAGTTTTCATAATTATCATTTTCTTTCATATATATAGTCAGGACCAGATTTAAAATTGATGAGGTTCTTAAGATAAAAAATTTTTGAGCCTCTTCCAAATCTTATATATATATAAATATGGAAAATTCAAATATTATTTTACTGATTTGATGAAGTGGACTTCCAAAGTAACAAAGTTTAACTAATGTTAAGTGCATTGCCAATGCTATTAAAAAAACAAATTCTTTCTTCAGCATTTGAACCAACTAATATAAATTCGTAATTGTATATAAAAATAAAATATACTCATATGAAATGATAGATTTTGATGCTGAAAAGATTTTATATTCTCACTTTTTTTAAAAAAAAGTATTTTACTAACGGAAGCATTTAAATTGTGAGATCCCTATGATGTAGCTTGGTCGAAAGGTCAGCGACGGCTGCTTTACAAGCAGTTGTCCCGGGTTAGCAGGTTCGCTTCCCGGCTGATGCTATGACACATGCGAAAAAAATATGTCATGTATACTGTATTAAATAATGCACTCTTACTTTTATTTATCAGACTTTTCTGCACATTCATTACTTGTAAGTCACCCATTAAATAGTTCTTTTTTAAAATGGAATAATAATTCTATGACATGTAAATATATATATTGTATTTTCAGTTTGTTTTCAGCAAGGAGTCCATTAATTTAAAATAAATCTAAACTAGGAAAGAATTAAAAAGAAGAAACATTGCTTAATTTTAATAAATTTGCATAACATTGTCTTAATAGTTACTTTAAACGAGACTGAAAATTAATGAGTCTACTGCTCGTGTTTAAATTTGAATATGAAATAATAACCCTTTTAAAAAAAAAAAAAAAAACCAAGAAAATGTTAATACTTATATATTATATACATAAATATTGTAATTCCAATCTTTTAAAACTTTTGCAAAAAAATGCAGTATGCATTATTTATATTGAATAAAAATGCAGTATGTATTATTTATATTGAATAAATATTCTAAAGGAGTCAAGCGTTATTAGCCGAGAGGTCATCGCAGCCGCCTTGCAAGGGAGTAGTTGGTCGCAGACGGTTGTAGGTTCGCGTCCCGGCCGATGCTATGACATATGAAAAAAAAAAAAAAAATATTTTAAAGAAAAAAAAATCCATGATTTTATTTTATTCAAGAAATAAATGTTATTAATTGTTTTATAAAAAAAATGATTTTTTAAAACGGGAGTGATGATTTTTGATAATGAAGATGATTTATTTCTTCTATATACTATTATAGTATTAATTGTTACAGAAATATTATTAAAGTTACAAATATTTGGGCAATATTTTAAACAAAAATGAAATAATTATATTATTTTAAATACAAGTATATTGTTTATACTAAACTTAATGTAATTAGAAAGAATTTACATATGAAAAAGATGGAGCTCACTTATCTTTTCCACATGCTTGTGATCACGTGTGTCGATTGTATAAAGCGGAATGGATAGCTCTATGTAGCTTTAAAGTCTGAGTTCAATTTTTTTCTAATTCTATTATTATATAAAATATTTAATTACAAATTGCATTTTTTAAAATTTACATAAAACTATACATTTTAATTCATTAAACATCATACAGTTTAATTATCTATATATTCAAAAGACAAAGTGTATAAAACAAAATATATTTATTGACAACCATATCACATGACATTCTCATGTGCTAGTAAAAGCATTTCATTTCAGTTAATATAAAATCATCCAATGTAAATTTTAATAAACAGCTTCACCTATTTATATAGAAAGTAGGTTGAAGTAAAGAAGGATTTTCCTTGTTTCTTCCAAAACATAAGCTTGTGGTTAAGAACGGTAGAGGTCCCTACTATCGCATTTTTACGCGCACATTTTTGAGGTTACAGCCTTAGTAAATATTACTTATGTAATCAATGTGCGTTTAAATAAATTTGTAATTTACAGTAGATATCAAATATTATAGCACTATAATATTTCTATTACATAGATAGTTTATTGATTTTGTATTCATATAAACTAATACATCTAAAATCCTAAGTCTTACTTTATATTATGCAAGCTAGTAGCCTAAAATTCATAAAATGCTTAAGTTTTACATTAAGCTAATTCAATTAAATAGATATGAAAATATGATACCAGTTTTATGCTAATTTTAAATCCTTTCTATACGTAATCTAGAAGATATTTTGGTCATCATTATAGCATAATAAATGGTAAACACTCTGAAAATAAAGATATAACAACACTTTTGAATAATCCAACATAGTATCAGGTGACCATAATAATTGAACATGTATATTCAATTGACTGACACAAGAAATTACAATTAGACAAAAAATAAGAATAATGGTAATATAGTTATTATTATTGTACTGCTAATCTAAAATAATAAAAAACAAGAAAAAAACAATCAAATAATTTTTTATTCAGGATGGGGAATAATATTCAAACAAAAGAAATGACAGAAATGAAATATGATAAGTAGATTTTTTTTCACTGTTATAAACAACACACAGATAATAAACAGTGAATTTCAGCACCTCTTTTCATTCAGTTCTCATTTCAATATTTTTATCCATTGTCCAACATAAACATCACATTAAATTTTCATATTGGAATATGACAGCTATTTCAACTTCATCTTTTTTTTTTGGGGGGGGGATGCTAATCTAACTATCTATTCTCCAAACCACACTAATGGTCTAGCTTAATATATAGGACACAGAACATATAATTTAGAAATCTTGAGTACCTTATCTTTTAGTATTATACTTGACTCTTTTTAATTATGGGAACTTATGATTTTTATTAAAACTAATTTAAATAATATATTAATCTTAAAAATTATTTTAATATTGTTAACTTTTTCAGTATATTAAGAATACAAAAATGCAGTTCTATTTACATTGTGTTATCTTTTACAATCAAAAAGATAAATAATTTAATATTGTCAAAATGTCATTTCTATAAAATTTGTAAATCTTTTGTATTCAATAAGGATTCATTTTATTCAATAAGTAAATTGATATCATAAATATTTTATAATGTAAAATAATGGTTTGCACTAGTGGAGATGTTCTGGTATCAATGTCTGTTGTAGTAATACAAATATATAAAGAATTTTACTTTTTTTTTCAAGCAAAATTTTAACTCTACAATACCAATGAGTTTAAAAAAATAAGAATTTGTCAAGCATTAGTGGTCAAGTGATCAGCACAGCGGCCTTACAAGCAGTTTTCTTGGGTTAGCAGGTTCGCTTCCCAGCCGATGCTATGACACATGAAAAAAAAATTAAATATATAAAAGGATTAAAAAACAAATAAAATTTAATATATATATTGCAACATAGCAAAGCATCAAAGGTTTGCTGAAAAATCAATTGTTACACTAACAGACACCATATAACATGGATTTTTAAAACACAAATGTATGAGTCCTCTTGTAGATAATATCCTGGCTAAATATAAATATTAAAATACAATATTTTATAATTCAAAATATCTTAATTCTTAAAATATCTTCATCTTAAATATATATTCTTTTAAATCTTAACTATCTTGTTTTATGTTGTAAAATATCTTTATCCTAAATATAGATTATTTTAATTAGAAATACTTTGATTACACATAGAAATTCTTTTACAAGTTTAAAATATCTTGATTTCAAATGTAGGCTTTTTTTACAAGTATTTAAATATAATAATTTCACTTCTGCTGACCATAACATACAGAAAATTTATATTTATTGATGCAAATTTCAATAAGCAATATCAAAATAATGTAGAAATCAGTAATGACACTGTTGATGTCACCAGCTATAAAACAAATGCATTTGAAATGAAGTAAATAATATAACATTTATCTTCTAAAAAGGTAGATAAAATAATTAATAATTATTAAGCAAAATGAGTGTCTAATCATAATGTACCTTTAAATGTACTCTTAAAAAATACTATAGCAAACTTTATTACAATAGATTTTGTGATAAATAGATGTACTTATGCAATGATGTCATATTGGCAATGAAACAAAAATATATTTAATTAACAATCAAAAAATTATTTATAACATAAAATAATACATATGATAAAAATATTTATTTACAATAGTTAGTACTATTTCTTTTAATCTACTATCTGTAATTACACATATTAACAACTTTATACATTGGTATACCTTTCTTAAAAATTATTTCTACATTTTATATTATTTATATTCAATAACCAATAGTTTTTTTTTTTATTTAC
This sequence comes from Epiperipatus broadwayi, assembly GCA_028023455.1. Classification (NCBI taxonomy): domain Eukaryota; kingdom Metazoa; phylum Onychophora; class Udeonychophora; order Euonychophora; family Peripatidae; genus Epiperipatus; species Epiperipatus broadwayi. Next base: position 46,206 of record JAQFVV010013463.1, on the reverse strand, counting down.
CAAATATAGTTTCTATTTTCAACCACTACCCATAAAGTAAAACAATATGCCTCTATGCCTTTGTCCAGGATACTAGGAGATATTATACACTTTTCTTAATAAAATATAGTATTAAAAATCAACATGGACATGCCTAATAAATGTTAATATGATAACAATAAACATTATGCAATGGAAGACACATAATATTAATATACCTATGCTGGAGTGAGGGAATAACTATGTTCAATAGTGATAATATACTTTAAGTTAAAAACTTATAATGGGGTTAATACCAAATTGTAAAGCTGAACATGCCTGTGTATATACATCAAAAATATACTTTAACACTGAAACACTAGGCATAGTGGATAAGGGAAATATGAGCTAGCAAAAAATACAATTGAGCACCCAGTACTATGTCCAGCCAGTACTGATGAATTAATGAGCCACACTCATTTTTATGGAGGAGCTAAATATATAGAAAAGTACTATAATATCCATTTAAAATGCCTCAATAATGACATTACTAAATAATAAAAGGTGTGGAGCTAATAATAATATTAAATATATGAATAATTTTCCATCTTGCATCTCATACAAAAGGCACATAATTCATTCACTTTCTTTAAGATTATATGTAAAATTAAGAGTGTGCTAATAGCTCTAAACAAGCTTTTTTTTTATTTATGATAAATGCTACTACAAGAGAAGACATTCAAATCATTTTTATCTTGGATTGTCCCCATCCCCAGACCGGTTTCGACCTATGGGTCTCTTCAGTGAGGATTTGTTATTGAATAATAGTGACAACACTTTATTTATAAACCATAAAAAATTCTCAAATACATCATAATATTTGGGCTACTCCCATATATAAATATTTTTCATAAATATACAAAAGACTATTATACCTCTGGGTAAATAACTATTCAGAAAACTCTGGAATAATATAATTAACCCATAATTAAAACATTCTACTACATATCTTACAAATTCAACCTCTGGAACACTGTTTGCACAAACATACTTATAATAATTAATTTTAATTTTAATATAATACATAAACTATGACTATAAAAATTGTAAATATAAAAAATATAAATACACAATAACTATAATACACATTTTAAGAGATTAAAAGTTCATTTATCTTTTTATAAAAAAAAAAAAAACTATCTTATTTCAGTCCTTTTGTTCACTTGTTGAAGTGGTATATAAACACATACACAGTTCTTAATTAAGAAAGAGCATATATATATAGAGAGAGAGAGAGATAAAAAATAATTTGAGAAAATGTTTGCAATAATTTCACAAATGTAAAATGACAGGAGCTGATAGCAAATAATTTTATTAGCACATAGTCTCTTTTAAAACACATTTGAATGGCAATGAAAATTATTTAATATACAGTAGCAGCCTTTTCTTACAATAGTGCCATCCAGTGAATATTTCTGTTTGACTAAATAATAGTTAAATGTGGAGCGTCATAGTCAGCATAAATATTTAATGATAGACAAGAAAAATTAAAAACTAATCACTTTATCAAAGCTGTAAAGAAACAAAAATTTCAGTAACTTTCATTATTTTAGATCTTAAATAACCATTTTTTGAATTTGTTTATATTAATCGAAATTTGAAAATATAAACACACTCCTTTTGGTTTCTAAAGATGGTAATATGATATTTAATCTTCCTGCCTGTTAACAGTCTTCCTCAGAGTTTATTTTTCTATTTAAAAATATTTGAAGTATATTTTTTGTTAAACAAACTGATTAAAAGCAAAATGAATAACATTATTTTTTTTATATTTTTACTTTTAGCCTGCTATTGATCATTCTATCTTCAACAAACCAGTTTCCCATCTCCAAAGTATTATAATGTTTTTATGTGATCTAAAACGGCTTTATTTTGATAATTACTGTTTTAAAATAGAGGTTTAATTAGTAATAAAAGAAAAATGTTCTATAAGTTTTGGCTTAGATAGTTATCTGTTTGATAATATTTTGCTTGTTTTATATTTTGACTTGAAAGTTAATGTGCAGCCCATATCCAATATGTTGAATAATGACATACAAGCCAGACAATGGGTATTACAACTTACTTAGTTGCATATATAATTTTTATTAGTCATTCATTACATTAGAGATTATCTAATTATGAATAATATTTCTACAATATATATTTTGTTAAACCACTTTTATGCAAAGTAGAGATTGGTTTCTATCCACTTTTGACATCTTGTGGAGGGATGTTAACAGTAAATAGAAATCAGTCCCTACTTTGTACAATAATGTTTGTAATGAAAATTACACTATAGAAATATTATTCATTATTGGATAATCTCTAATGTATCACTAATAAAAATATTTAATATACTTTCATTAAGTAATTTGTGTCAAATTGTGAAAGTAGCATGTGTTTTACTTATCAATTAATCTGTAGGAATTTCATATATATATATATATATATATATATATATATATATATATATATATATATACTATATATATATCATATATATATATATAGTATATATATATATATTCATATATATATACACCCTGAACAATGATAAAGATATGTATAAGAAATTGTGATCCAAGCCACCTTATGAGTAGTGATTCAAGATTTTTTTTCATGATGTTGGTCATGTTGTGTTAAACATGGATATTAAACAATCCCTATCCTATGTGACAGTTATGTGGTAAAAATTATCCTACTGAAATTTTTTTTTTCATTTCATGTTGGTCATATGTTTATCATTACATCCCTTCATAAAGCATTAAACATGGATATTAACCAATCTGTATCTTATGTGAGAGTTGTATAATGAAAATTATAATTTTCACTATACAATTCTCACATAAGATAGGATTTGTTAATATCCATGTTTAACGCTTTATGAAGGGTAGTTGTGTAGTGAAAATTACCCTATTTCAATAGGATAGTTTTCACTACACAACTCTCACATAAGATAGCAATTGGTTAATATCCATGTTTAACATGTTATGAAGGGATGTAATCATAAACATATGACCACCATCATGTGAAAAAATCTATGATCTCCAACATTTATATTTCATGTTGAACCACTACTCATAAGTTGGCCTGGATCACAATTTTTTGTACATATATAGAAAATTACTACAGTTTAATTGATAAGTAATATATATATATATATATATATATATATATATATATATATATATATATATATATGTTTACTAGAAGGAGCTTACCAATAGCTTCAATCAAACTTAAATTTTTAAGTGCTAAAAGAGAAAGAATTCAAAATCTCTATAGGAATGTCCTCATCTCCAGACCAATTGGTTTAGAGTTTATGGCTAACCTCTGTGAGGAGCTAAGACTTCATATACTAGATCTAAAATGCCAACTCAAATATCAGCACTTATCTAATACATTACTATTAATTTGAAAATCTGATTTTTTTAGACACACACACACACACACACACACACACACATATATATATATATATATATAGTATATATATATATATTTCAGAATATATATATATATATATATATATATATATATTCTGAAACTGAGTAAAATTATATATGACTGTCTATAAAAGTAAATACTTAACATAGATCAGTAGAATTCTGGAAACATAAAACAATTGTCATTAGACCAGTGTTTATGTTCTTTAACTTTCTTGATGTTATAATATCAGATCTGCAATTGTGAGTCATCCTGTTGATTAAGAATAACTAAGTATACAAAATAATAATATAGTTAACTTGAGAATTTTTTTTTTTTTAAAGTTATATTCTATATCAAATAACAAGATCAGATCTGTATTCTAGAGACTTCTATCATAATTTTGAAAAATCTCTAATTATCAGATGCTAGTGCATTTAAATCCTCATCTCAAGTACAGTTCCAACTTTTGCTTTTATCAAGATTACTTGGGATTCAATGATGGAAATCATGTAATCATTAATTATTCAAGCTTGCTATAAATTAGTAGAGAGATCATTTTATTTCATCATATATTGTTCAAGTTAAATAATTTCACATGATCACCATTTTCTATGCTTACACAAGCTGTTAATACAGTAGCAAATTCTCAGTGCAGTAATGGCACTAGTATATGGAAAGTTTGCTATTGTATTAATAGCTTCTGTAATCATATGAAATGGTGATCATATGATATAATAATAGTTGTATACCAATCTTATCCATAGGTTACTAATGACAGTTTTTTGCAAAAAAAATGAAAGACACCAAAATGTATACATACTGAACTGGGTTCAGATCTATACAACTATAAAAATGAATGAACTTGGATCGGAAACATTATTGTGTTTTCATCTGAGAATTATAGCTTTATAGTTAAATATACAGGCAAAAAGTGGCTAATCGAGTGTTGCATTAGACCCTAAAATCTAGGTGCAGCACTCTCAGATCAAAGACTCCTCATTGATGAAAGTTATAAGCTAGAAACTAGTCCTGAGATATTGGATGAGTAAGAACTAGATATGATTTTTATTCACAAACCTTCTTGCATCCATCAATTACTAAGACTTCAACTGGGTCGCATTACTGTATGAAGTGTTTACTACTATAAGTTAAATAATTGTTAGTTAGTTATTTTTAAAATTATATTTTATTTATACTGTAGAGATTAATATAAGAATATTATGGAGGGTTGTAAGTATTGTGCTCTCAGATATAAGATTCTTTACTGATGAAAGTTACAAGCTAAAAACTAGTCTGGAGATATTGAATGAGTAAGCTCTATATAGGCCATTTATGCATAAACTTTCTTCCATCTGTTGATTACTAAGGCTTTCACTGGGTGACACTACTGTATATTACATAGCTATTTACTTTTAAAATTATATTTTATTTCTACTGTAGATTATAAAGACATTCCAAAAATGCATAATATAAATTGCTTTATCAGGAAAAGGGGACAGAGGTTAGTACAAATTGAAGATCTTAAATTAAATAAGGTTCTGCAAAAAAAGTTTTTAAGATAGTGTCAACATTAAACAAGTAGAATGAAAAAGTAAAACCAGTCTTCAGTTTTGTATTTTTTTGTTGTTCTTGTTGACATTGTAATTATCCTTCTTTTCATTTTCTGAAATTAGATTGGAAATATATATTTTGAACACATATTAATGAATATATGCATTTAAATATAGTTTTTATATTCATCTGTGTACATGATTACTTGTTACAAATATTGAAAAAAATGATGTCATCTGGTTAAAAGCTTCACCTTCTATTGTTGGAATCATTGATAGCACATTTCCTAAAAACAACTATTTAGATATCTTTATTATCCAGTTGACGGCATGTGAGATCTAAATAAAACTTCATTGTCATCATATTTTTAATAAGCAATCATGCATTATGTTGATTTGTTTGCCTAAAGAAATCTGATAAAGCATGTATATAAGATAATGTTTTTAATGTTAAAACAATAAATAGTTTTTTAATAGTAAAATATTCCACATTCAAATTTACAATTTAAATTTGCGATTTTTATATTTGTATATTGTTTTTAAATTGTAAAATAATTTTGTATTTGAGATTTATCTATAAAAATTATTAATATTAAATATATAGACATCTTTTAATATTAAGTCATTGTTTTACTTATATAATCAGGAATTATAAATAAAATGTTATAAATCTTTAAAATTAAAAAAAGAAAAAGAAATTATGCATTACTTCTGTTGATATTTCAGTATTTTATAGCTATTTATCATTGTACGTTTTATACCAAGTCAGTTAAATTTAGTAAACTTGCTTTTCATGAGATGAATTTATCCTTAACTATTATAGTTTACTGTACTTGTAAATTATATATATTATACAACTGGAAAATATATTATTTTTTTAAATAAAGTATTTGATCCAATTTATTAAAAAATAAAATACAGAATTTACACCTGGTCTAATATAATGAAGCTTTAAAAATTGAGCTGTTAAAATAATAAAATTATTATTACTTTGGCCAAGTGTTGTTGCGTATTTGTTAATATTCTCAGGTGTTAGCGCGTATTTGTTAATATTTTATGTCCTTCTTACACCAACGGCTTCGTACAAGGTATTCGTATATATACGTAAACATATACTTAAATTACGATATTTTATTTCAATTTTAATTTTTTTATAAAATTGCGTAATAATTATTTTCAATGTTTTATTTTTTATATATAGTGTGTATAAACTATTGTAAATTTTAAAACAAATGTTGATTTATTCTTCGCTGTTTGAAGTACGTTTTTTTAAAACTCTGAAATCAAAATTAAGAATTTATTTTTCATTACCCCCATTGTTTTCTTTTCAAAAGACTTGACCTTAAAATTTTTTTATATTATGTTCAAGGATTTTGTGTAAATGTCTTAGCTTTGAATGTGGCCTTTACTCTAAAGAATCATTTGTAAGGTGAACAACAAAGAATTAAACAGACTGGTGACAAGTTTGACCAAGGTCATAGCAATCCTACATTATCTCCTTAGGTAATTTACATTTTGGATAATTGCCACCCGTTATTCTAAAGACATAAAAATAAATAATGTTACAATAATTTTTAAAGCTAAATACAGGAAATATATAAATTTAATATATACATCTATGAGTATAGAATATTTCTTTTATTTTATAAATTGGATTACCGGTAATAAAATATATATTGCTACAATTTATTTATGTGTTTAGACAACAAAAAGAAATATTCATGCACATACTTTTATATATAATGTCACTATAATGATTTACTATTTAATATTGTTTGGTAAATACACATCTAGGTATTATCGGCAGGAAAATACATCTTTGATATTATTTCAGGCTTGTCATAAAAGTATGAAGGTGATAAAACATTCATTGCTCATTAAAAAAATATCATACTTTAATGATGATGAGTATATGGTTTACTTTTAACCTTAATGTTTAATATCCATGTAATTTTCAATGAATAAGCTGATTTTTGAAGATTATTTAAAGTATAAATTGTATTTCATGTTAGACGATGCTTGGTGTTATACGAGCAAAAATATTTTTTTTGTAACTACATCCTTTATAAATTTTTTTATGTGTGTATTATTACATTTTATTAAATAATCTATTGTAATGCAAATTGCACTTATATATATATATATATACCTTTTGTTTTCAATTATATAAGAAATTTGAAAAAAAAAAACCTATTACAAACAGTCTGCTTTGTAATTATCTATCAATCAAATTCATAGTTGCTAAATTTTAGCACTATGTATATATATCCAGAATCTTAGGATAAAAGCGCTCAAATAAGTAATTCCTTAGGAATCTGATTAAATTGGAAGGGGGCACAATGTTGCCACATCTTACATTAGTGCGAATTCATTCAATTATTTTAAATTTATTTGATTTTTTTTAAATCTGTGGTCGTGGAACATTTATTCATTTATTGTGTTTAGTTACTGAGTGTTTAATTTCATAAAAAGAAAAATATGTCAAGCGTTGGTGGTCGAGAGATCGCCGCAGCCGCCTTGCAAGTAGTTGTCCCGGATTAGAGGGTTCGCTTCCCTGTAGATGCTATGACACATGAAAAAACAGAGAAAGATGAGAAAATATTTAGTTAGTCTAGGTGCCAAAACGTTGGCTTTATCCACTAAGCTATCGCAAATATTGTAATAATAAACAGCCACTAATAAATGAATATGGCCATTATAACTCAAAAAAGGAAAGCAAGAAAAGAGAAAAAAAAAACATGCTCCATAAATGAATTTTATAATAGCTATATAAGTGAATCTGTCAACCACATGAACTGCATAAATATCCTGATAGAGAATATGCTGATCCTTTGTCAACCCAGTTGCTATTTTACAATGCTATCTTTTAATTTCTTCAGCAGAAAACTTTTCTTTCTGAAATACTTCAACACCATGTCTAATTACTGTTCTCCAATGTAGCCATTCTTTTCATATCATCCAAATGAAAACAATCAACATTGCATTTCTTTAGAATGTCTTTATATAAATCTTACAACAAAGACAAGGTGGTGAAGGCTTACCTCTATCATGAAAACCATGTTCAAGATTACAATAAAACAACATTTGGGAAAGTTTTTCATTGTTATTTCAGTTTACATTTCAAGCCATCTTAGGGAAAGTTTTATAAAAGACTTTAGGTATCACATTCAGCAAATTGAAGATTGTATTGATTGATTTTATGATTTTGCCATTGTATTATTAAAATTTTATGGGCATTCTTAAATGAAAGTTTTCTAATGTCTTTACATTGTGCTGATGAAGTGTCCAAGTTTCACTTCCATGTAATAAATTATATAAAATAACAGCTCCATATATATTTTACTTAGTTATAGTAGTTAGTTTCCTATGATAAAATGATCTTTTAATATCTTAAAATTAGTCAGCACATATGAGTCTATATTGTATTTCAATATCTAAGTCCATATTTGTACTTACTAACTGGTTTTAATAATCCACTTGATAATTATCAAAGTAAAAGTTGCAGAGAATATTTCTTCCATCACTGGCTAATAAGAGACATGGGTTTTATTAATAACAAATGTAATGTAAGGAGACATACAAACACTACACACCTGCACTAATCTACACCAGACTAAGCCTAACCAGGCAATTATTAAATGACAATTATCCTTCTTCAAACACACACACACACATATATATATATATATGAAAAACAAAAATGCAAGTTAAAAAACTTGCTAACGCTTGTATTTATGTCCACAGATGGCGTTCTACCAAAAACACCGATCAAGCATATGTTTTGTTTACATAAACGTCAGAGTAGTATTCACTATCTCTAACTATAATTTCACTTTCAGATCATGATTTCAAGCTATTTGCTATCATCAGTGAAAGACAGGAATAAAGAAACTAGATCTAAACACAAACTCTGAGCATTTATGAAACAATTTCTATTCAGCTTGCAAGCGTGAATTTTTTAGACACGAATGTCTTCAAACTCAGCATAGCAAACCAGATAGCTATATGGGTCTGATCTCAGTTCAGCATCACCACATAGTAGAAGCCTCTGCAATCTATATCATTGCAAGAAAGACCTCAAAGGTACATTTATGAAAAACAAAAATGCAAGTTAAAAAACTTGCTAACGCTCGTATTTATGTCCACAGATGGCGTTCTACCAAAAACACCGATCAAGCGTATGTTTTGTTTACATAAACGTCAGAGTAGTATTCACTATCTCTAACTATAATTCCACTTTCAGATCATGATTTCAAGCTATTTGCTACATCAGTGAAAGACAGGAATAAAGAAACTAGATCTAAACACAAACTCTGAGCGTTTATGAAACAATTTCTATTCAGCTTGCAAGCGTGAATTTTTTAGACACATAATAGCAAATAGCTTGAAATAATGATCTGAAAGTGGAATTATAGTTAAAGATAGTGAATACTACTCTGATGTTTATGTAAACAAAACATACGCTTGATCGGTGTTTTCGGTAGAACGCCATCTGTGGACATAAATACAAGCGTTAGCAAGTTTTTTAACTTGCATTTTTGTTTTTCATAAATGTACCTTTGAGGTCTTTCTGCAATGATATAGATTGCAGAGGCTTCTACTATGTGGTTATGCTGAACTGAGATCAGACCCATATAGCTATCTGGTTTGCTATGCTGAGTTTGAAGACATTACGTGTCTAAAAAATTCACACTTGCAAGCTGAATAGAAATTGTTTCATAAACGCTCAGAGTTTGTGTTTAGATCTAGTTACTTTATTCCTGTCTTTCACTGATGATAGCAAATAGCTTGAAATCATGATCTGAAAGTGGAATTATAGTTAGAGATAGTGAATACTACTCTGACGTTTATGTAAACAAAACATACGCTTGATCGGTGTTTTTGGTAAAACGCCATCTGTGGTCATATATATATATATGAAATATCATGATCAGCAAGTCATTGTTTTTTTTTCCTTTTAAAGAAAGATAAAGTTTCAAGTTAGACACTAGGAAAATAAATATACCCACATATATATAAATAATATGACTAACCAAGAGTATTGTAAATCATCAACTAATAATGGCCTAATGTCAAACATATTGCTAAGCCACCAGGCTTGGAAATGAAAAGAAAATCCCAATAAATAATTATCTAATAACATTATGTCTATGTACAGTTATGCAATAATAGATAAATACAGCAAGCATGAAAAATGAAAGCAATCATGTGGTCCTACAAGAATAAAACAAGAACACAGGGCAAATATATAACACTGGAGTCTTTTTTTAAAAGCCAACATCTTGACAAAAATATTATTATTTTTGTTAATGACAAGATGGACATATGTATTCGATTTTAGAACAAATTTAAATTGCATAAGAATAAACAGTAATTTACTTCATCCATCAATATCTAACAAAACGATATGAAAGTAGTTTAAGCTAATTATTAAAAAGAAAAGTTCACATTTGCATCAAATTTTCACAAAAGAATTAATAAAAATCCACTAGCAATCACCGATGATAGTTTTTGTGCCATTTCCCTATGCATAAAAAGTACCCTAGAAAGACTACACATACTAATGAGGGTATTACAATGTGGGCTGGCTAAAAGAACTTTGCCATAAGAGGCCGAGTGACAGATCTTCATGCCCTTAGAAGTGTTATGATGTGTAAGATGCCTCTCTTTATTAAATACTGGTCGATGATGAATCCCCTGTGTATTCTTCAAGGAAAAATAATGGACAACACTGATGATCTATGATCCCAGAGTGAGTGTGTGTCAACTAAATATATGGACTGTACACCACACAAGAAGATCTATCATCAGGAAAAATGGACATTGAACGTAATGGATAGTGCTTGCCAGATTCAGAAATGTATTTTTTTATTTATCCAATTGATTGGTATTTTTTTTTTGATTATTTGTTATTTATCATCTTATTTTTTTACTTTTTCATTTTTTTTTCTTTTTGTTTCCACATTAGGAAGCTTGTATTTCAGAAAATGGGAAAGTTTATTTTAAGCATAGAGGAGGGGGTTGATTTCATAAATGTTTTATTGTATTATATAAAATTTACATCCACACATCCCTCCAGCAGCTTGACATTGCTTTCCAGAAGGTGGAATACAGTAAAATCTTGATGTCGTTCCACATTAAGATCATACAATAGAGACAGAACAGAGTTTTGGTTATTTGTTAAATGTTTTACTAACACTCATTATATATTCATTTTTTGGTATATTTGATTAACTTTCTTGAGTGGATGGAGTACTCTCCTCCAAGAAGGATGATAATAATCATCACGAATCAGACAGCGATCATTATTCTATAATATGAATGTATATAAGAATAATTATAAAAGTCAAATTCATGATCTTTTAAATTTTTTGTTTATTTTAAACTTTTGTAAATAAAGATCACCAGGGTATGGATTTCTATCATGTGATTCAGGGATCAGAATATCAAACATATTTAACTCTTAAGGTGATAGAAAGTCATCCTTGACTTATATTAATATACCTGTAAATATTGTTAATGTTGTTTCATTATTAAATAAAAGTTGTTAAGTTATTTCAATCCATTTGGTCTCTGCCTTGTTCTCATCGTTGTGCATTCACACCATTAAATACATATGCTAAACTCCATTACACACAGCTCTTTACTTATATGTATATGCACTTTGCAGATTTTAACTATAAATGACTGAATACATTCTATCTTTTCCCAAAAGACTTTATCATGTGTTTGAAATGTTTGTATTCAGTCATTTATAGTTAAAATCTGCAAAGGGCATGTGCAACAGCTTAATGCTGTTTAGCTATTACAGTTTATAAAACTTCGCACTATATAAAATAATTGATTTATATGTATACTAATATTAGAAATATCCTTTGAGAATGTTGTAATTTATCCTCACGTATATAGAGGTGCAGTAAACATTAATCTGAGTAAGCCCATTCCTGAAGAGATTCGAGTACAAATTCTGCCTGAGTTTGAATACATAATGGTGCCAGAAAAGGGGGGTGAGATGAGGATGAACCAGCCCGAATTATATCTAGATTTAATGAGGAGATATAGATCTAGCCCATTGTAGATAGATGAGACCATAGGCTAAGTAATTCATGATATCATTGCCAGAATCCTCCCTGAAGATCTTGGGCCCAACCATAGTTAGATGTGCTTCCCCCTCTTTTATGGGAAAAACCAGTTCGTTATAATAATTATAGAAATTTGTTTATGACCATAAAATTCCCGAAAAAAAATTTTTTGCAATAAAATCTCAACATTAAATAATTATAAATAATGGTATTAAAAATATATATTTCTTATTTCGATTGTATTAATTTTTCTCACTCAATATTTAACTTATAAAGATAATCAGTATAAATATACTGAGATAGCAGCTTTGAAATAATTTTAATAAACTAGTATCATAAAAATTAAGACATTACAAATTTTTAGTAGAAACTACTATGGTATCTGTTTTGTAATTTCAAGTTGTTTTTTTTTACATGCATAATTACATACATATTATCTTCAGAATACAAAACTGTTACTGACAATTGAAAGCCTCAATAGTTGTGGAAATGCTTATAGAATCAAATGTTTTTCACAAACTATGAATACTTATTGCCTTTTCTAAATATAGGGAATTTGAACTCAGACTTTCAAGCACCCTTCAACTATCTATACTATCTCATACCACTGATACACATGACCACATATATGTAGATTAAACAAATAATTACCCATATACATATTTCATGCTAAACCAGCACTCATCAGTTGGCTCAGATTATCATCACACACACACACACACATATATATATATATAATCAATGCTCAGTTTATATTAAGATAGCAAATCTTATTTTAATGGACAGGCTTCAATACATTCCAACCTCCAACTCTTCAGATATCTATACCATTAAAAATATGATGATGGAAAGCCCAAATCCCATGCTGATGCCAATATTATTGCCATACTCATGTTGACCTCAAGTCATTCTGACCCATCATGTATAGGACCTTATCCATTTAAATACATAGAAGAAAGATGGGCATGAAGTAGGCTTAATGTGTAAATATTTGAAATACAGGCACTCTTCACATACCTGGAGCCTAATTGTAAATATAGGGGATTTAAATGCAGACTTTCAAACACCCTTCAACTATCCATACTATCTCATACCACTGATATAATTAGGGGCCAGGTATGTGAACAGTGCCTTTTTTTCAAATATTTACACATTAAGCCTTCATCCTGCTTATCCTCTTCTATATATTTAATGGATAAGGCCCTATACCTGAGGGGTCAGAATGATTTGAGGTCAACATAAGTATGGCAATAATATTTGCATCAGTATAAGATTTGGGCTTTTCATCTTTAGATTTTCAATGGTATGGATGGCTGAAGAGTTGGAGTGGATTGAGGCCTATCCATTAAAGTATGAAGATTTGCGATCGTAATATAAACTGAGCACTGATTATGTGTATATGTGTGGAAGATGATAATCTAGACCAACTGATGAGTGCTGGTTTAGCATGAAATATGGATATTGGTGATTATTTATCTATGTATGTGGTCATGTATATCTGTGGTATGAGATAATATGGATAGTTGAAGGGTGCTTAAAAATCTGAATTCAAATCCCCTACATTTATAATTAGGCTTCAAGCATGTGAAGAATGCCTGTATTTTAAATATTTATTGCCTTTTCTATAACTTCTCTCAATATGTATATATGATTAATCATGTTGAAGTAGAGTTTTAACTGTGGAAGTATTTGATTTAATTTTCAGTTCTAAGCAAACACCTGTTATGGTGAGGTATTTATCTGGTTTTTATTTTATATTAGTATATGTAACACACATTTATTTTGGGGCTTATATAAACCAACTATATGTCTAGAACAGTGGTCTTCAACCCCCAGTCCATGGACTGGCATGAGTCTGCAGAAGTTTACTGCCAGTCAGCGCTAGACTGGCAGGAAAGTTTGTGATAACAAAATAAGATTTTAAACTTTTAATTAATATAAACAATTTTTATTTATTTTTTCATCGCATTTTTACCCGATTAAAAAAAAAAAAAACAGAACAAAAACAAAATCTAATCAATCATACATAAATTAATTTGTTTTTCTATTCATCACAGATGTTTATGGGAGGGAGGGAAGGAGAATTAAATTTTTTATTATTTTTTCTGAAAAAATTAAAAATTAAAAAAAAAGTTTTTTTATTATACAAATTCTTTATATATATATATATATATATAAAACTTCATCTTGTATATTTAACATTAAATACAGATATTACATTTATCATAATCATTGTCATGTAATTACACTAGCTGTGATGGTTCCCAGCATTCAGGTGAATAACATTTTATTTTTGCATGTTTTAACAATGAAATAATAAATGTAGAAATGCAAGCACATTAATGAGAATAATTGTTATTGCATTGTTTTCTGTAGCAGTTTGATTGTGCAACTTGAGAAAGAGTGTTAAGCATGTGAAGGTAAGCAACACCATTACAATACACAGTAAGTGGTGTGTTGTTTTTGGTCAGTTATAATAATTATGCTAATCTAAAGCTAAGCAGTTTACATCTTTAAGAAAATTTATCTGTAAACTTCTGCCAGTCCACAAAATCTTAACCTTATTTTTGCTGGTCTGCAGATATGAAACAGTTGAAAATCACTGGTCTAGAGTATATAATATATTATTACTAGATGTCATTTAGCATGCGTCTATATATATTATAAAATTGCCTTGGGAAAAATGTTATTAGCACCAAATATAATTTGACTTTAATTTAAAGACAATTAAGAATTATTTTCTTTCATATGTTATCATCATTTCTTAAAAATATTTTTTTCCATGTTATACAAAAAACACATTATACTGTAAAAACTAATTACACAATTTACAATTTGAAGCTTTATCTAATTATTCTGCACCTTTTTATTATATTGACTTTTCATAAATTAGTATAAAAAATATTTTATACTCTAATTAATTATATTCTTATTATTTATAGCATCTATTTATTTGTTTAAAATTTATGTCATTCAGTTTTGAAATTAATTTATAAAACACTATTTTTGCCTTCTCTCTTTCAGTACGCAAATGTCTGAACAACTCTTCTATTAATTATTTGCTTATTCTAATGTAAAACATTTATTTTTACTTTATATAGAATTTTGTAGCCTAGTGAAACATTTAATATCTGGTTAGTCTTTTTAAGCTAACTTTTAATTTACATTAGATGTTGCTACCTACTTACTTTTCCAAATTTACTTTTTTAAAGCTTTTTCTAGCTTATATACAATCATTACACAGTATTGTCTAATACTTGGATAAATATTTTTATAACATAATCTATCATTTGGTAGTCTTATTTTTTGTACAAATGTTTTTCATTGATTATCATAAAAATCAATTAATTACCACTAATATGTACTTAATATTTATCACTTATATGCTTATTTGCATGCACATATATTTTCTAGATTTTATTACTTACTAATAATTTATAATCGTCATAATTTCAAAATTTTTCTCTTTCTTTAAAAAAAAAAAACAATGCTTATTTAACATTTTTTTAATATAAATAAAAATAAAACAGTTATTTTCCAAATTATATTCAAACCTTCTCATTAATTGTTCTTTTAATGATTTTTTACAATGTATTGTACCAGTCATACACGTTCTATCTCCAACATGACCTAAGATCCTTGAAAGAACTTCAAGCCATCCTGATCTAGATTCGATTCAAGACCAGTTTATATTCGAACCCCATCCCAAGATCCCAGATCAAACCCCAAAGTATGACCTATGATAATATGTGCCAGGAACTAGCTCAATGGATATTATTATTAATGAGACTACTTAACTGATTCTAAGATAATGCAGGATAGAACTATTTACAGATAACTCTGAGTAAATCAACATATATATATATTCTGGGTTGCTAAACCAACGGTAAACAGTAATACTTAATCTAATTAATAAATAATAATGGGTCAGACACCAAGTATAATATATAATATTTAATATAAGCAATGATTATATAAATTATGATGATGATTTGCATAAATTATCTCCAGTCTTAGAATATGAAATTACAATATACAAGGCAGATGGCAGTTTTCTATATATGCCAATAATTAAAGCATAAGTACCTAAGGTATATATATATATATATATATATATATATATATATGTTTAATCTATGCTCCAATGAAACAGACATGTAATTAAAATACATATATCATATATGCCAATTGAGTTATGTATGTTAGCTATTAATTTGACACTTATCTAGAAAGAAAATGTGTTTCTAATTTATACCCCCCCCCTCTCAATAAATCAGTTTATGGAAAGCCTGAGAAATCCAAAGGTATGATTTCAATTTAACACCTATCAAAGCATGATTATTTAGAATTTCATAGATATGTAACATAATTTGATATCAAAGGGAATCAATTCATCATGAATTACAAAGCAAAAAAAAAAAAAAATGCAAGTCCTTATTTCAATTCATCAATGAAAATGGTACTAGCACGATATGAGCATTGGAATGAAGATGAAGTGTTTGGTTTTGTCATCGATTCAAGAAGACCAATGGCTACTTGTTTCAACAAGTACATTTGCCATGCAAATAATTGTGGAACATGGGGGGAGCCAAGTAGGGACTTAGCTACAAACTTTTAGTGTTCCAAACAAGCGCAAACAAATGAAAAAATAACATTTGTTTTACATTTCAATCAATTAAAATAATACTACAGGAATGACAAAACCTAAGAAATCAAGAAGATAACTCATTTCAGCAATGTTAGGGACAGAAATAATATAATTCTCATAATATTAAAGTTAAAGCCTGAATTATATAATATAAATGCTTGACATGACGACTTGATCAATAAGATTAAAATCAAACTTATGACAGGAAAATGCCTAAACCCAATTACATAATAGTACCCCTTATATCATGCTCTCCCCAAACACAAATGCTGAAAGACTAAGCTTAACTCAGAAGATATATTTTTCTCTCCCTTACTAAATTTCATTAAACCTTTAATGAATTTAAATTAACACATGTGAATAATCTTTTTTAAAAATTAAATAAACTTAGAGAGGAGCATAGTGCCTATAAGTTAAGCTAATAAAATTTATATCAGTTCTTGGTAAAATTATGTCAAATAATGAAATAAATTTTTCCACCTAATAATTAATAGAACTATTATTAATTTAGTTTTCATAGATAAGAAGTAGGCTATAAAACTTTATACGGTAACTATTTTCTTAAGATAAGTTTAAACTAAAACATTATCGAGTTGAAAGCCTTATTGGCATATCATATCACAAGTAAATGACATTAATAATCATTAACAAATACAACTAAGAGTTAGTCAAAATAAACCACCATAAGATGAGAAAGAAAATTATCAAAATATTAATTTAGGACTAGAGATGTAATAATACAGAGAATTACTGTGCAACAAATTTAAGCATAATTAAATGAATAAACAAGATTTAAGGCAATAGTTACTTTTAACATAATTAGCAAGATAGTTCATGAATAGATTGGCAAGTTGCAGTTTAATCAAAATTAAAATTTACCAATCCTTCATGACTTGCTTGTTGATTCAGGAACACAGAGTCCAGTTAGATTTAGAAGGAAATGTAGATGCGCACTTAACTCAAATAAAATTCATTTTTTAGATTAGTTTCATTATGGATTTTAGGTAGCTTATGATTTGGTATTGGAAAGTTCTATTTTAGCAGCAGCATTTGAAAATTTATTGGAGCACTTCAGGATCCAGTAATCAAATTCCTGAAGTTAGCTGTGTATCATACTGCGAATATGGTTAAGGTTCAATATTAAAACGGACATAATTTCTGGTGGCAACTCTTCTTAAAATTGAAAGTAATGGCTTCTTCTAGGTAATTTTCCAGGTTATTTATCTCCTTCTTCATGATTTTCCATGCCTTACAGCTAGAGCTTTTATCTTGTTACCAAAATGAATTTCTCTAATTGAAATACGATCCATTACTTCAATAAGATTTTCAAGTCCATTATTTTTTAATTCATTTTCTACTTAGAAAATGAATTCGCAAAATCTATACAAATGATTTTAAATTAGAACCATCCTTATACTTTGATTTGTCATTTTAAAATAACTAATGAAGGATTCTCCATTGTCTTTGGAAAAGGACGATTTAAAACTTATCAAGGAATGTGATTTTTAATCATAAAAGTTTGGACAAAATTGCAAAATATAAAAATAAATACTCCAATGTAATGAAATCTTATACTAACATATATTTAACTATTTATAAGTAATATACATGTAATCAAATAACTAAATATTCTTAAATAGCATTAAATGTTAATATTTTACCATGAGGTAATTGGTAATATTAATAGAGTTAAATATAACACAATTAGTTTTAAAAATATTTAAATAACAAAGCAGTTTTAACTGAAGTTAGTTACAGAATTTGGAAGGATTCATGATTAGTAACGGGGTTTAAACTAGGTAAAAAAGTGTAACATCATGAAGCTCGGATCGAACTTAGATTCGTTCACTTCAGTATATATATAAAGTGTATTTTTAATACTTTTTTTAAATTAATATTTTTTCATTACAAATGAAAGATTAAAAAGCTGGAAAAATAAATAAATGACTATATTTTGCAAAAAAAGCAAAAAACAAATAGAAAATGTTGAGGATAAAATGTGAGTTCATTGACTACTATAGACCAAGATCTTACCAACATTCTCCATAGAGGAGTGGTGAATGAGAATGTATTATTCACTAGACATCAAGTTTTGAGTGTTATGAGCTTTCATATTTTGAGTCATTAATTCCTAGTTGAACTTAAAAAAAAAAGAATTTTACTTAGTCAACATTCTAACACATTGTTTTTATGATAGACAGATATATTACTGGAATGCAACCAGACATTGCTTAGACTTATATAAGTTTGGATATATATGAGAGCTTAAAGACTTATTTCTCAATATTACAGGCCATTTTTTTTGGCTTTCTTATTAATTTCTCTTTTTTTTTTTACTTAATATATTTAATACTATTAATACACACTTGTATCTTTTGTATCATTTATATTATGAATTTCTAAAACATTTGGCTATCCAAAATATTTTTTATAACAATATAATTTATAATATCATATGCTTTGTTTAACACCTCATCAATCTAAAAAACACTTGGACATGGTATACTTAATTTTGGGGTTACCCTTTTTAAAGCAACTACTTCAATGGATCTTGTATTAACCAAGCAAATATCTTTTTTTGCAATTACATTTTCTTTTCAAAGCTTTTTTCTTTCCATATCAAATTTGACTTCTTAATTGTTCTAGCCATGTATTTATATAAACAATATCGCTGAGTCAAAACTCAATTCCTTTTTGAACTTCTCAAGTCTTCAAAGACATTTCTGTTAACGCCCACAATGCTCTGACTCTACCGCACAGTTTAAACCAGTTATACAAAAGTAGTCTCAAAAGATAAAAGCTACTACATCAATTCTTCGATGAGGAAAAAAACAAGTCGGATTTAATCAGTGGAATAGAATTCGTGTTCTCAACATGTAACTTGGGTACTGAAATAACACGTGATTCCGAAACAACTATCTTCACCATAGATATAATAAACATCTCCATACTTCCCCATTCTTTTTAAATATATATAAATAAAGATATAATAAAAGACAAATGACCCCCAACATGCATTTCGTGCTGAACCAGCACTCATCAGTTGGTCCAGGTCACAATCTCTCATATACATCTTTATTATATGCAAAGTATTTATCTAGAGTAATGATAAATGTTGTTTTATTTTTGAAAAAAAAAAACTGAAATAAGTATTTTTTTAAACTTTAAAATACAAAAAAAAAGTATTCGGTTAAACATAAATCACGTTTAGTTTTTTTATCAAAAAAGGACCTTTTTCCATTTTAAAATATTTCGTTTGTAATGTACTATAAGTGAAAACAAACTTTTAATATAACTGTATCTTTCAAAAAGCACACACATCTTTCTGTGTGTGTATATGCATAAAAATGTATTTTTAATAAAACTCTGTTTAACTTACAAGAAATTCAAAATACATATTTGTTGTGCGCGTAATTTATATGCAACGGCTATAATGTGAAACGTTATACATATATAAATATATCGCAATTACTTTTGATCCATCGTTAATAAAAATGCAAACGACAATTAAATAGATCAAAGTAAGATTTTTTTTTAATTTTTTTAAATTTTTATTCATTTAGCTATTTCTACAGAACTGTAATTAAAAATTCATACAATGAAAAGAAAGCTAATTATCATAATAAATTGTATTAGATACATTACGGTTAGCATATTAGTTCAAATTAAATTTAACATAATCTCTATTATTTTTTCTTTAAAACAAAAACTTGATCAGAATCTTTTTAACATAATACCTGTATCATTTGAATTTCATTTACTACTAAGATATAATTAAATATTTTATTTTAGATTTTTTTTTTAATGCATTTAGGTTAAACGTTTAATAATTTTCATAATTTTTTTAATCCTATAACATATCTAAAGACAGAATAAATTATTTCTATTTGTTATAATAATATTGTTTTTTTTTTCTCTTAAAAAAAGAAATCAGTAATGACATTCATATGTAATTTCAAACACTGCGCAAAATAAATCTGCTCAATTTTTAAATTCCTTTCTCATTTTTTATTTATTTAACGCGCCATATTTGTGACACTAGTTTAATGTTTTTTTGTGTTGAAGCAATTAAATAACTAGACGATAGATTACTATGAACAAGTGGAACCATGTGATCATCATTATGCTAGCTTGCCGTTTTTGTCTTTCTCTTAATGTATTTTCTTTGAGCAATTCAAATTTAGAACAACTTAAAATTATAAGCTTCACATCATTAAGAGCTACAGAAAATATAGCAACAGGACGAAAACCTTAAAAAATTGAGTATATTGTTTAAAATGTTGAATGTGGATTTCTAGACACTGGTTTTTAGTTTTTAATTTTATAAAGAACAAACATCTGTTTGTATCATAAAAAAGATTAGAAACATTTTTTAAAAAAGAAAACGGTTAAACAATGATTAGAAAAAGTGTATGCACATATCTAACTGCATCTACTTGCAGGTCTTTTTATATGTTTTGTATTTACATTAGATTTTAATTCTTATAGCAATCTGGACATTATGCAAATGAGGATATCAACTTGGAGAATAGATGGGGTTAAAAACATTCACTTACATTTTAACACTAATCAAGAAGGAATCTTCCACTCGGATGAATATTCCTTATTTATATTTGTTTCTACAAAAAATAATTCATCATTACTTTCTGATCAGTTGATATTAGATCATTTTCAGCTTAGCCCACAAAAACAAGTTTAATCACGTTTACTATCTGCATTTCTTTAGGTGAAATCTACCCTGAGTTGAAATTAAAAATAAAAAAACTAATTGAAATCTCATTGATTTCCTCTTGCAATGATAGGTTTAACAGAAACTTAATAACAGCTGGCAGATTCCATGTTGAAATAAAACTTGTAGTGCTTTTTATAGTCAATTTCTGTCTACTGTGCTTCTGAAAAATGCTGTCAAACTTATAAAAAACATTGAATGTTGTAAGAAAAGAAAAGTGAAAAAACCATAGAGAAGTCATGCACTGTTAGCCAAGATGTCATCACAGCTGTCTTGCAAGCAAATAGTTGGTTGCAGATAGTTGTGAGTTCACGTCCTGGCTGGTGCTATGACATATGAAAAAAAAACATACAGAAACAAAACTTTACATGTTTTAATTATAACACCTGGATACTTTCACTGCTAATCAAATTTATATTCTTATGCACCAGACCGCTAATCCCAAGATGTATAGAATGAGTAAAAGCTTCATTACAGGAATTGCTCTTTCACAATGTTCCTGTAATAGCAAATTGATAAAACATGTAGTTATTGGTGAGCTCAAACTTGTCCTTTATTATTTTAAATCAGAAAAAGTGTCAGAAGCATATAATATACCTCCAGAAGCTATAAAACCAATTCTCTGTCTGAAGAATTATTCAGTAGCATTATTCACACAAAAAATATTTTAAAACTTTGACATACAAGGAAAACTATTGCAGTCTTAAAACCAAAGCCAACAATGAATCAAATAATTATTATCTAATATCATTATTATATGTTCTCTATAATACTTTTGAAAAAATAATATTAACAAAAATGGTGTCAGTAGTTGAAAATCAGTTCCCTATAGAGCAGGCTGGTTTTAGGGCAGAAATAATTTGTTGTGAATAAGTATTTATCTTTATCAACTCACATTGAAAAAGGCTTTCGAAATAAACTAAAAATGGGTACTACCTTTATTGATCTGACTACAGTTTATGATTATGTTGAAAAAATAATCCTTTTCTGAAAAATTCTAAAACTCTTAAATGCAGGAACCCACTGATTGACTTGATAAAATGCTTATCAGTAGATAAATTCAGGGGACAATGAATATCATCATAGTAAATACAAAAAGTTTATAGAACATATTGTCACAAGATTAATTTCTTTTATGTAATTTATTTTACATATTCATAATCAATTCTCAAGATACAGGAGGCAAGGAATTTATGCTGATGATATTATTTTGATTCTTCAACCTGAAATAAAAATTGTCTCAGTAAGGATATGAAAAAGTTGAAAATGGTGTCTTATTTCTAATCCAGAAAAGGTAATATATTCAATTTTTCATCTAAGCAATAGGGAATCATCTGATAATCTGAATATAATCTTTTATAATAGTAGTCCAAAATATGATTGCATTGCATGCAATTTAGGAGTGACCTTCAGTTAAAGCGTAACTTATTTTCCTCATTCACCTATGATAAAATCAAAATTGATTTCTAAAAATAATCTTCTTGGAAATTTGGCTGTCGCTACTTGTGGTAGGACAGCATACTTAGTATCAGCATCTTTTGTTTGTGACTATTATGCCTATGCTAGTGAGAAAAAAGTTCTTAAATAGATTACTGAGGGTCATGTGAAAGTCTAAGTTTGAATCCCTTATATATTACTATATATATGTGCAAGTGTGTATAAGCCTATACAGTGTATTAATTTAAATAGATTACTGAAACATCAATTAAATATTATCGTGAAGTATATTGCTGATACATATAAATTTTATTTCTTTGCTATGGCTTCCTATTTTTTCCCATATTCCTCTGCCAGATATCAGAAAAGAAATTGTCTCACAGAAAATGCACAAAAATTGTTATCTAGATTGGACTTGCCAGTTTATCAAAATATAGTTTCACTATATAAGATTTAATTCGAATCAAGTTTTCTGTTGTGGATAATCAACCAATAATCTATAAAGAACTATGACATAAAAAGTAAAATTCTTAATAGATTCTAGACAATTTTTTCAGATCCAATGATAAAACTAGTTGGAGTTGATATTTCTAGAAGCAACTCAAGTCTCAACCAGGACAACCCATGGCAGTTGTCCACATCAGCTTCAGAAATGTAATTTATCAGACATCGTTCTTTGTAAATATGGCCAAGTATGAACTATAAACTGCATGCTTATGACTGTTGAATTTATGACTATAGTGAAGATATGAAGAACTTAATAAAGTGATCAGTGAACCTTTCTTCTGGTTGAAAAATTGATAGGTTTGTTTAAAATATGTTGTTACTAATTAATCTGTTAAATTGAAATGTTAAATAGTAATAATATCTGTATATTCATAACCATTTTTTAATGGTCTTACACCCACCAAAGGTTAACATTTTGCATAATGTTAACTGCTAAATTTTAACATAATAATGCATCAAACTTTTTATTTTGCTCTTTCATTTCAAAATAGAAGTAACATAAAATTGATCTTTGCTGTATTTTTTCTTTTGTATTTGTCTTGTGTTTTATCATAAGATTAGAGCTAGATTTAAAAGTTACAGTTCCATGACTTAATTTATGAAAAAAGTATCAACAAAATATGTTGTTCAGTAAGTTTAATAAAATTTTACTTAAGTTTTAAGTCTTTAAATTTCAATTCATCTTCCAAAACATATGATTATATATATTTTTTCTTTTAGTATTTAACCAAAGATATTCCTTATACATAAATTTATTTGACATTTTTTCTATGTATCAATTTATTTTAATTTACATTTTCATTTAACTATAACCTGGCACTTTTGAATTGAAAAAAAAAAAAACATTTTTAGTACTTTGGTATTAAACCTGCAATGTAGGGGAGATAGTAGACCTTTTCACACTACAATAAATGTGTAATGTCTTGATGGTATTAAATTGAAAGGAAATAAAACCCTGTGAGTATACACATAGAAATGTGTTTTTCTTTATCAATGTGATCTTTTTTTTTAATACGTATACTTTTTCAGTCTCATAATTAATATGTATTTTTTTGATTATGGTTTTTATTCCATTTTAATGTATATGTTTTTTGTGGTTTTTGTTCCATTTTTTGTTTGTTTGTTTAATTTGTTTATTAAAAAAATACATTTATTAGCATTTCTGGTGAAAATGCCAGCATATTCTGCAATCATGTGCTACATTTTCAGAAGAAATTTTTTTAGTACAAATCTCCATTTTCTGTGATAATATTAAATGTTTTTGTTTCAAGGTGACAATTTCTGTTATATATCCCATGATAAATATTGTATGAGTATAATTAATGTGTTTTTTATAAATATTATTTAAAATCCAAAATCATTTACTATTTGTTTAGTAACAATTTTTTATGTAATGGCATCATTTCATTAAGATCACAAATCACTTTTTTTTTGATTGGGAATGTCATACTTAAAAGTTGTTTGTGAAAGGTCTACATATAGTTAATGTCTTTTTATAAATATTATTTAAAAACTAAAGTCATTTACTCTCTGTTTAGTGCATATTTAAACTAACAACTTTTTTGTGTAATGCTGCCATTTTATTAAGATCACAAATGACTTTTTTTTTATTTCAAATGTTCTTAAAAGTTGCTAGTGTTCAAGTTGTACATATTTGAATGTCTTGTTTAAAATTATACATTTCTTATTGAAAATGATAAATATATTTTGCTTTTACTTTTATTTATTTTTTAGTCCTGCAACACAGAGCATGTATTAGACCTACTGCACCTCCTTCACATTCATATCAACCTCCCAATAACTTTGTAAATCTTGCCAAAATACCATGTATAAGATCCATGTAAACATTTTTTTGCCAAAAAAAGGCATGTACAAAATCCATGTACACATTGTTTTAGTCAGTTCCCAAGATTACAAAGTTATCTGTGGATTTATATGAATAAGAACAGGTGCAGTAAGTCTAATATATGCTCTGTGTTTCAGCTCTAACACCAAAGTACCCATTTTTTCTATTCTTAGCTATTATTTTCAACCAACATTTTATAATTCTATTTTTAATATTACATTCATTTATTAATTTTGAATTTGATGTAATTTTTTTATTACCGTAATAATTTAAACAGAAGGCATTTACATTCTAAGCACACATGCTGTAATGTTGTTATAATAGCTGAAAGATATCTTAAGTACTGAGGATGGTCTCAGACTGAACACAAGATAGATACTTTGTACTTTGGTTTGAGAGTATCCTCAGACCTCACCAAGACATTGCTGAGATATTATAATAACATACTAGATCATGTGCTTAGGATGTAAATGCCTTCTGTTTAAATTACTTACAATCTTGCACTAGTAAATAAAATTGAACATTATATAACCTTAATATAAAATAGTTACATTAAAAAGATTATTATTAATAAACATATATAATAGATTTTTTCTCTTTCTCTAAAATTTTTACCATTATTTTAGATGAAATATTTTGTAGAACAAAATAAAAGTTCAAGGAACAAAAATAAAATCAAGATTAGTTAAGCCATTTAAATTTTGCAACTACCAAAATTGTTTTCACAAATAATGTTACAGAGCTTCAATAAATGATATAAGGGCTATCAGATAAAAGCTAGAAAATAGGACTTTTAAAAATTAATGGCATGTCTGTATATATAATTTAGTGTATTTATTGGTAGATGCACACAAATTAGTTTCACTCATAATTACTCCCTAAAATAACTCTAGAAGACTGGTAAAGTGAATGCTGCAAGTAAAATATATTACAAGATATATGTATGTAATTGTATTTTTATATTGGACTATTTCCATCATCTAATATGAGTATTGAATGTCTTTAGAAAAATTTAACTTTATTTAAATATTCTAAATACATTCAACTGTCAGTAAGAACACATCAAACAGGTTAGTATATGCACAACATTTTGAGAGGTATCATTCTCCCTCTCTTCTGCAGGTGTTGCTGGCATGATCAGTGACAGTACTAGAATGGGATTCAAACCTGGACCCTTAGATTTTTGGGTATTTATTTCTAAGGTAATGCTCTAACCAGCTGAACCATCCTTCCAAAGGTTAGAGCATTATCTTAAAATTCAATACCCAAAAATATAAGGTTCCAGGCTCGAATCCCATGCTATTACTGCCATGGGTCAGACCAGCAACACCTGAAGAAAAAGGAAGAATAATATCTCTCGAAATGTTGTGCATATACTAACCTATTTGATGTGCTATTACTAGCAGTTGCATGTATTTGGAATATTTAAATAAAGTTGAATTTTTCTAAAGACATTAAACACTCATATTAGATGATGGAAACAGTTCATTATAAATATATAACTAAAACACCATCATCACAGACATTTAGGAAATCACAATGTGTAAGTAAATTAAAGCATTAGAAAAAATAGTATAAATACATGAGAGAGCTACTCCTGTGCAGAAATGAGACTGAATGTGTTGGAGTCATTTAATGGTGCTATGGCAGAAGAAGCAGTGCTTTAAAGTTAGACAAAATGGTTCCAAACAAAGATTAAAACTTTAGAACTTTATTAGACTATCTAAAGAAATTAATAGGGGTTATTCTTATTGTTATTATTTGTTATATTGTGATGTTTAAGCTCAAAATGTCATGTTTTCTGGTTTTAATGTCTGTCTTCAATAAATGTTAATAAACACTATTATGTACATGTTTTTCATATACTATGTAAATTATTATTACTGCCTGACTGGTCTTTAGAGACCCTCATAATATATTAGTTAGTGCAGAGATGACATGATTTGATAGGATTGTTAAAAAATTCAACAGGATAAAATTTGCAATATATAACCAAGTAAGTAAGTGAACAATAGTCACAGCCAAAAAAAATGAAAGGGATAAAATTAGCAGATGATACAAGATAAGTTTTATTGTAAATAATGGCAGAACTAAATTCTATGATTTGTGAATTTGAACTTATGAAGGAATTACATGGAACATGTAGAGTACATGTTCATAAATAAAGTAGACAATGAACATCTTACAGTGTCTACACTTCTTTATTTTGCAGGTCAAGACATTATACAGCTTGCAAATAAATTAACTGACCCTAAATCTCTGGAAAAATTTCCATACAAAGAAGTTAGAGAACTATTAAATGAATATTTTTCTTGAGAATATCCAAGTGGGAAGCACATCAGAGATTGAGAAACCAAAAACAATTACCAGAGGGTGAAATGTAGATTATGATCTTGCCTTGACAAAGTTATCTAAGGATTGTGAGTTTTGATCAAAAATGAATATCTTTTTACAGGATAATTTTTTATACAGTATGTCAGATTAAAATCTCAGAAAAATACTTTTGGATGATCCTATTTTAAATTATAAATTCATGATGAACAAATGCATTGCACAAAAGAATATGTTAAGTAATGCTTTAAAGTATTGATTGCCTCAACAGTTAGAGACAATTTCCATTACTAAAGACAAAGAGAAATTTACCAATTTCCAGTAGAGAGAAGAAGGAGTAAACATACTATTGCTGCAGAAAGTTTGGACATTTTAAAAATAAGTGTAAATGGAAGGAACAACTGTAGAATCTGTAACAAAAATGCCATTTAGAAGTGATGTCATTTTTTAGGAAGATCAGAGCTATTGATGTTCCAAAGCTAGACTAAAGATGCTGAATGACAGAGAAATGGACCATATATTTTTTGATGGGGTTATTTGCAGTCAAACAGTAAAAATGTAAGTGAACACTGGAGCCAGTCTGTCAATGATATCTTGCAAAGATTGGATTAAAATTAGTGGAAAGTTTAAAAGAAATATAATATTTTAAGATACAGATGTGATAGCTAGACATAAATGGGAATAAATTTCATATTCAGGAACGAGTGATAATGCTACTAAATTAATTTCTAGTGTGAAATGCATGACACTTTATGTAGTAAATAAAAATTTCAGTTCATTGTTAGAAAGAAATTGGTAAATAATAACTTATTAAACTTCAGATCTTTAAATACTGGTAGTGCAACTATAGCAAATTAATTGTGGAAAAAATCTAGACTCTTGGGATTCAATTAACAAAGCTATTACTACCTATTTATAAAAATGATAAAGATCAAATTTGGGACAACTTCCTAGTAAGAAAAATAATGTGGATATGTGATTTGCTTAATTGTAAATGTTCAGCAGATGAAATATTTAAAGTAATATCAAAATATATAAGAATAGTAAAATTACAGAATAGATGGATGTTGAAAAGACATGTTAAACATCTTTATTGTTGTTATGAGGACACTTTGCTAAATATTCATCTGAATAAACTTTTAGAGAAATTCTTTCTCTAAGGATTTATTCAGATGAATAAAGACTGTTTACTGAAGAAAAAAGATTGTTTATTGGAGAATTTAATTACTGATTCAGACCAAGTTAAAGTAATTGAAGATAAACAGGTGTTCGAACAGGAGGAAAATGAAAGAGAACTACTTAAAAAAAAAAAGTTATTACCAAAAACTCTGCCTAACAAAAAAGTAAACCATCTGATAAGTTTAATAATATAATAATTAATTAAGTCAGTATTTCTAGAGCAGAGGGTGGAGTAAAATGTCTGCATATATAATTTAGTATAGATAAAATATATTTCTTAGTAGACATGCACAATTTTTTTTCATACACAATTACTCCCTAAAATCACTCGAGAACAGTGGTCAGCAACCTTTTAGATATTGCAGAGCAGTGGACGGCAACCTTTTTCATATTGCAGATGACTAACATATTTTTAAAGATGCAAATTAATATGATAATTAAGTATGATATACATATATACTTATTTATATACTAATATTTATATGTTTTATAATTTGTTAAGCAATTATGTTTTATATTGTTTTTTGTTAATATAATGTTTATTTTATTTTATAAAAATAAATGAATGTATAAAGTTTTATAAATGTAATTTTCTAATTTATATTTATAAAAATTATTTAAGATTAATAATGAATAGTATTCTATTTTTTAATATTTTTTATAGATACATTTTCTTTCAAAATTCTAATAACATTTTTGAGTTTTAGTTCACCCAATTACCAAGGGTAGTCAAATGCCTAGTTAATTGTACAGAATTCAATATTCTTATTTTGTTACTTTTTCTATGCCGCTGACCGAGTACAGGTTAGTCAAAGGTCTTTGAGGTAGATGTTTTGAAAATCGCAGTAATATTTTATAACAAATCAATTAGCAATATAATGTTTTTGTTCTATTTTGCATATAATAATATAGCTTAAACAAATTATTCACAAATTTTATTAAATGAGATTAGCGAATTTAAATAATATCTGAATTTTTTTGTGGACTAGTGAAATTATGTCATGGACCACCAGTGGTCCATGAACCACCAGTTGCTGACTGCTGCTCTAGAAAACTAATAAAAAAAAGAGTGCTGCAACTAAAATATATTCCAAGACATATGTAAATTAGAGCATATAAAAAACTGATATAAGGATGTTAAAGAACTACTTATGTGCAGAAATGATACTAAATGTGTTGCAGTCATTTAATGATGCTAAGAAACAAGCAGCACTATAAAGTCAGATAAAATAGTTCCAAACAAAGAGAAAAACTTTTAAACTTTGTTAGACCATCCAAAGAAAGTAATAGTTGTTATTGTTATTATTTATTATGTTACGAAGTTTAAGCTCAAAATGTCTAAGTGTTTTCTACTTTAATGTCTGTCTTAAATAAATGTGAATAAATACTATTATGTGCCTGTTCTTTATATCCTATGTAAATTATTATTACTATCTAACATTTTCTTTAGAGACCTTCAGAACATAGCAACACTTTAAGTACATGTCCTGTAAGGTTGTTATAATAGCTCAATGATGTCTTGATGAGTACTAACAATAGAAGCACAAGGTAAAGACTTAGTGCTTTGGTTTATGAGGATTCTTGGAATTTAACAAGACATTATTAAGCTATTATAACATTACAGTTCATGTACTTAAGATGTAGATCCCCTTTGATTAAATTATATACAATCTCTGCACTAATAAATAAAATTGAATATATAACTTTAATATGAAATAGTTACAATAAAAAGATTAATATTAATATAGATATATAATAGAATGTTTTTCTTTTACTAAAATGTTTACAGCTGTTTTATACAAAATATTTTGTAGAATAAGATAATAAAATGAAGATGCTACAGAGATTTAGTAGTGATGCAAAGGCTATCAGATGAAAACCAGAAAACAGGCCTGTTTAAAAATAAATTAAAAATAATTTTAAAAATATATATCTTAATCAGATTATTAATATAAATGTAAACACAATGGTTAAAATTAATCACAGAATTGAATTTGAATGGACTATTTTTGTAGAGGTAACATAATGCTTATAGCCTTGCAAATGTTTTTAATAAATGACTTTTTACTTGTGCTTCTTTATGAACCTAAAACTTGGAATCTTTATTATAAAATAATATGGATACTTCTGAATATGCACCCAAATATTGGGGAAAGTATATTGAAACTAACAAGATATCAACATAAAAATGCATGGTTGAGAAAAGAGACAGGTACCATTAAACATCATTTAAAAATATATATACTAATAAAGGAGGTAACAATCAGTAAACAATTACTTTTTAAGCTGTATCACAAGAGTTTCTAAATAATACAGAAAAAGATTACATGTGATATAAAAGATATGAAATTTTTTAAAATGATGTGGAAAAGAGAATTTACAAATTGCATAAGCTGGATTTCACTAGGAAAAAATCTTCAAATTGCAATGAATTAATAATAATTAAACAACAATAATAATGATGTTTAAGCATGCTAATCATTTATATTTTATTATTTCTATCCATTTATTTAAACTGAGACTAATGTTTTTAATTATATGAGTCTATGTGAAATACATTTATTAACTATTAATCAACGTTTGTAATAATTGATAAATGTTATTATTTTTTGAACATATACATTGGAATCAAGATAGAAATTAATATATTTAAATAATTAAAAATGTTACATGTAATTGAAATACCATTATCAATGAAGACCACATTCATTTATAATATCTATGATATGGATGTGAAACTATGTGAATGAACTTGAAACTGCTTTCAACAGGCTTGTGATAATTTTTGTCAGGTAAGATAACCATTAGCCAACTTAACTAATTATTCAAGTTAATAATTTTTATTAGTTATTGATTAGACTAGAAATTATTCATTTAATGAATAATATTTCTGTGGCATTAATTTCACTGCACCATTCTCACACATGACAGATACATGCTCCCATCCACTTTTAACACCTTCTGAATGAGGGCAATCGTAATCATATGACATGAGACATTTAAAAATGATGTTTCCAATGAATAGCAATTATGTAGAGTAATTTTCACTACTCCCTCTCATACAATGAAGGGACTGGTTTTTATCAGCTTTTAACACATTTTTGATGGGTATAACCATAAACATATGACTAAAGATATGAAAAAGATTGAAATATTATTCATTAAGATAATTACCAAGATTTAATCGGTAAATGATAATTAATTATTTTTAACCAGAAGGCAAAACAAGAAATATACCTGTTCCAATAGAAAGCCCCATGATTAATGTTATTTTACCAGATTCTCTATTAGAGGCTGAATAACTTTTCTTTGCAGTGGAATATTAAAAAGATTATTTTGCATTTTACTATTTGTTATCTCAAAAGTGGAATAAACATGGAATAAATCCATTATTTTTTTTTAAGTGTCATAGCATCGGCCGGGACGCGAACCCGCAACCGGGCAACTGCCTGCAAGTGCAAGGCAGTCGCGCTGACCTCTTGACCACCAATGCAAGACAATAAATCCATTATTTAATGTATTTATTGTTTGCCTTTTTTGTTTGCCATTTTTAAAAACATCCAATATTAAAAAGCAATCAATTTATTTAAAGAAAATATTTATAGTTACATTTTATTTAAAAATAAAATTAAATCTATCAAAATTTCCATTTGAAACATTTTATATTCTTTAAAATGAAAAATTTGACTACTTATAAGTATATATATATATAATGGAGAGAAAAGAAAATGACATGAAGTCTTTAAATTATTTATTTGTTATATTACCTTGATTATAATATGAGCAAACTTTATCCATTTCATTTTGCTTGAATAATCAAATTAAATTATTTTTTTGTCAAATAAACATGTTTTATTTTAAACAATTCTTGTGTACAATTTGGCTAGGAGCATTATTTAATTACAGAATGAAAAATACAATTAAAAACAAAATTGGAAAAAAATTGAAAAGAGAAAAATAAATACATATATAAAACAGGTTTCATAACAGACTTAAAAGATTTTTTATTATTTGTTGTTTTTCGTTATATAATTTTTTAATGCTTATTTTTATAAATAATAATAAAACGTTAAAGCCTTAAATTTTTTTTTTTTTTAAAAATCGTTTAAGATAATCCGTTGTATTGGGGAGGAGGTGGGGTAGGACAATCTAACACGATTGTGTATATTATATTAATATAGGATTTTAGTATCAATAAAATTATATACACATATGTTAATATGAAATGTGTTAATTTAATAATGAATCCCATCTGTGCATAACAAGCCCCACTTCGAAAGGTTAGATTACTGATTTCTACACGAAATATATGTAACTCAAAATTACACATAAAAAAAAAAATACTACTTTCACAAATAATGTTTGCAACATTTATCCAATATGAATTATTATTAATGATTGTCCATAAAATCGTTGAATACATCATAATAATTTCTAGTATTCGATTTTTATCAAATTAATAATGTCTAGTATTCACAACATTATTATTATTTTACTTTCAGTATTTCTTAGATAAAAACTTAATACGTATTTGCTTGTTTTTATGCACATACAATGTAAGATTATCATAGAAAAGCTTTTTAAAAATGATCCTCTTTGAGAGTGACGTTTAGTAAATTCTAGATAATTTCGTCGATGTCATTCATTCAGACATTGTAAACAGTAATTTAAAGTGAGTGGTCTATCCTTGCGCTTTCATTTCCATTACTTAAGATTTGCCCATATATAAGCATTTGGGTTGGAAAGAATAAGTGGATTCATTTTATTCTTTCATAAATACAATATCTTGTGTTGGGAATGAAAGTATTCATTTATTATTAACACTCGTAAAAAGCGCATGCACGATAGCTTGGAAAGGCTGATCTTTAATGTATTACAATTTATAGATATTGAAATTCCATCAAATAAATATAATTTGTTTCATGAACATATTTACCAATCAGTCTGTTTTTTAACCATATATTAAAA
>JAQFVV010013463.1:0-7500 GCA_028023455.1 Epiperipatus broadwayi | reverse complement strand
AAAAGCAGAAGGATTCAAAAGACTCATAATTTTTTTTGCTTTTCTGTAAATAACATTTTATTTTTTCAGAGAATTGAATAGGTTAGATTAAATTATGGAGTCATTCCCATGAAAATAAGCTAAAAATATACATAGTAGTGATGTTGCTAGGGAAACCATCAATAATTACTGACAGTATCATGGTTAAAAAACTTTTACTCTGGTTTCCAATAGAAGATTTTTTTTTTGTCTTGAGTTTAATTACGAATAAAATATTTTTTTTTAAAAATAATTTAATCCATATTATTTTAAAGATATAAATCCAGACAATTACTTTTTCAAGCATGAGATAACACAAGGATGGAGAAGATTCACAACTTCTTTTGTCTTCCATTTGTTAAATGGATTTAAACGTAGATATTACTATAAGTACGAGAATGCAAAAAAACAGAACTTTTTTTAACATTTGGGAAGTTAAAGAAGCTATGAGTCTTCTCATGCTTGCAAAAATAGTGGTGAGGGTTTAAATCTATATAACAGTTTGTGTTACAAATAAAACATGACCCCATTTTATTAGTAGTAATTTCATCATTAGGAAAAATATTTTAAAGAAATGAATGTGACTCTTGATATACATTACATGGATTAAATGACAAAGATTCACCAATTGAAAAGAAGACTTAAGAATTGTTTGGTAAATTATAACTGTGAATGATGTGTACTCTGATTGTGGTGGCTTTAGATTTCTATGACATGTTAAAATTAACATATAATTCTGAATTATAATATTGTAATGATATTAAGTTCATGAGTTTTATATTTTATATGTTAATAATAGTACATATGGATAAATATTTTGATAACCTTTTAAACAGCATACTAAAATTCAAGTGAAAAATTTTATTTTTAAATTCCACATTATCATACAATCTTAAATCATATAAAAAAAGATATCTGAAAAAATGAAATTACATCCAAAATGTACATTTCATGGTAAATTAGCATTTATAAATTGACCCAAGTCACAATCCCTTATATATATATATATGTGTGTGTCGTATTATTATTACTATTTGCGGGATATTCCGTGTAGTGAAAAAGCTAAATGCTGACGTTTCAGTACAATATCAAGGTACTTGATATTGTACTGAAATGTCAGCATTTAGCTTTTTCACTACACGGAATATCCCGCAAATAGTAATAATAATATGACATCTTTTATCCGTGAAAATATTAGAATTAATATATATATATATCACAATTTGTTCAGTATTTATCAATAATAATTTAGCACAATTAGACTTATGAGTATCAATCTTTATGCACCCACAACTTTGATATTAACTAGTACTTTTAATGATATATTCATTCGACTGACTTAATATTGTCTAGTCAAAACTATCCAGTTTAATAAAATTAATCCAGCTCTATACAAAGTTAAAATCTAATAAGACTGGAGAAACTGACGGGATAGTTAGAGTAAATTAGCTACAAAACTATCACAATTATTGAGCAATGCATAATTCCATGAAATTATGCTATTCCTTATCATAAATAATATCCTGTGGGGCAAAGGTAATAAAATAGAAAAGGGTAGGACAATCCTTTATAATTATTCTGTTTCATTATTGTTATTCATTACAGGTAAAATTCTTTCAAAAGTTTTATTTCACATATTGTTTTCAATCATACATGAATGACTACTAAAAATTCATTGCAGTTTTAGAGACTTATAGAGCTATATACTATTTATATAGTTTAATTATAAGAAAAAATAAGTAATACTATAATGAATACACTCATAAATTATATCCCTATTTATTGATTTGATTGATTTATTTGATGTATATAATCATAATATTTTAAACTGTTTGAAATTATATGATTATCTATTAATATTTATTTATAAGATATAGCATCTTTATAATAATGTGAAAACAAACATTATTACTTCAAGAGATAGGGTATGTCCACTATGCTGGAAACATTATAAAATTATATCTCAATTACAGATTGACAGTTTAGCACTGCTTTTGATCAGGTCAATCATATTTACAACATTATTGTAGGTGTGTAGAAGGGAGAACTTAACGAAATAAATAAAAGATAGATTAAGTTACAAACATTATTAAATATTAATTCTTATTAAGCATGACGTCAGCATGTAATACTTGGATAAGGCTAAAACCTTAGTACATGTGCCTTGAGTGCTTAATTTTAACAAGAGAGACCTCTACAAATCATAATGCAATATTCAACTTTATAAAGATAAGAGGGACCCTCTTATCTCTGAACCTATTTTTTTAATTATAAAGGTAAATCTAAAACATATAAAGTTTAATCTTGCATTATGATTTGTAAAGGTATCTCTTGTTAAAATTAAGCAACTTAAGGTGCATGTACTAAAGTTTTAGCCTTATATAAGTATAACATTATTAATAATAATGGTAAATTTGAAGAATTCAAAATGAAAACTAATTTGAAATATAAATATATATTACTTTCAATTTTGTTTTATATTTTGTGTCAATTTTTTTTTTTTTATAATTTATAGGGAATTTCATGTAGAATATATTAAAGTGTAATATATACATTTGTTGGAGATTTTTAATTTGAACTAAGTGCTATCGAAATAAATTTTCCCTCTAAATTTTCAATATGCTAATGATTGTATTTTTGTTATAAATATAAAGAATAATATATTAAATTTATTATATTAGATATTATCTAATAATGAATAATATTTATGTGGTGTAATTTCACTACACCACTCTCACACAAGGTAGAAATTGGTTTCTATACATTTTTAACATCTTGTGGAGAGATGTAATCATACATATATGATTAAAGATGTGAAATAAATTTATGATCCCCAAAATACACAATTCATGGTAAGCCAGGCACTTATCAGTTGTCTTTGGTTATATGTTTATTATTACATGTCTCCTTATAATAATAAAAGTTGATATAAACAATCTTTACCTTGCATGAGAGAGTGTAATGAATATTACGCTACAGATATATTATTCATTATTGGATCATGTCTAGTCTAATGAAAGACTAATATAAATATTAATATATTTTCATTAAGTAATTTGTGTCAAAGTTTTGCGGGCAATATGTTTGACAACTATGAATTAAATTTTGATATATATATATATATATATATATATATATATATATATATATATATAAACATTACAAGCATAAAGCTAAACTAGTCAATATAAAATCAAAACTACCCCAAATCTAAAATTAAACCAGACCAGAATAAAAATAATATTAAAACACAACCTAAGGTTTCACTGCTACAAGCAGACTTCTCAAGTGTAAAGAAATAATAAAAAAAAAAAACACAACTTATATATACTATTAAAAACTACCCACAAATCCATTCACTTCCCATCCACCCTTAATATTAAAAGAACTCTTAAATAAGTTAATTGCTTCAGAATCATAAATTTTCAATAATAAAGACTCTTTAATTCTTCTTTTGATTTCATTTCTCTCAAGAAGACAACCTTAGCTTCATCAAAATCAATAGTGTGGCCTGTATCTTTTTCATGGACATACAAAGCAGAACTAAGATATCTATTTTTAACTCTACTTTCATAAAAGTAGAGTTAAAAATAGATATCTTAGTTCTGCTTTGTATGTCCATGAAAAAGATACAGGCCACACTATTGATTTTGATGAAGCTAAGGTTGTCTTCTTTGAGAGAAATGAAATCAAAAGGAGAATTAAAGAGTCTTTATTATTGAAAATTTATGATTCTGAAGCAATTAACTTATTTAAGAGTTCTTTTAATATTAAGGGTGGATGGGAAGTGAATGGATTTGTGGGTAGTTTTTAATAGTATATATAAGTTGTGTTTTTTTTTTTTATTATTTCTTTACACTTGAGAAGTCTGCTTGTAGCAGTGAAACCTTAGGTTGTGTTTTAATATTATTTTTATTCTGGTCTGGTTTAATTTTAGATTTGGGGTAGTTTTGATTATATATATATATATATATATATATATATATATATATATATATATATATATATATATATATATACTGAACAATGATAACGGTAGTTGCAAGAGATTGTGGTCTGCTCCAACCAATGGGTGCTGATTCAGCATAAAATTTTTATTGTGGGATCATTGTTTTTTTACATGTCAATGACCATATGTTTATGATTACACCTCTCCACAAGATGTTAAAAGTGGATAGAAACCAGACCAGATCTTGTGTGAGAGAAGTGTAACAAAAATTAGACTACATAAATATTATGCAGTAGTTAATATATTAAATATTTTAAATTTTATTATTTAACATTAAAATGTCAAATGCTTTCTCAGCCTCTGACGAAAAAAAAATTCAACAATTTTAACTAGAAGGGTTATCACTTTTAAAACATTAATTAATTTAAATGTTTTTCCATCTTGTTAGTAACAAGGCAAATCTCTCTCCATACAGTAGTGCCACCCTGTGCCAATCAGAGTAATCAATGGATGCTAGAAGGCTTGTGCATAAAATCATGTGATTGTTAGTAGCAAAATGAACTTTGTTATGATTGTACCTCTGGCACCGGTATGCTACTTTAAATAAAGACGGTATTCTATTTTAGTGTTATAAAAATATTAATCTCAATGATACTTACAAAAATGAACATTTTTTAATTAAATGTTCCTTGAAATAATCTGATAATACAAAATTTTACTATTGTTAGATCAAATGTTTTAATTTTCACTTTGATAGATGTGATGATATTACATATGTTGTGTGAGGTATTTAATTATTAGAAACAGACTTGCCAAAAAGTTGTCTATAGTTATATGCTTTTAATGTGGCAGGCAGGGAGGTTTATTTATTACAAAAATTATTTTAACTAATTATTCTAATAATAAGTAGTAAAAAGTATAATTTCATAAAGAGCTATAAATAGCCATTTAAAAAAAAGTTTCTTGCAAAAAAAAAAAAAAAGAAAGACAATATCCCAAAATGGTACATAAATGGACATAAGAATTTCTTTGTATAATTCTTTGTGGAAATATTGTTCTCTTCTTTGTATGTTTTAACTTTTTACAGTTAGAATTATTATGCAAATGATTTATGGAAATGATGTATACTTTGCATTATAAATGTGTAAAACTTTATATATTTATATATTATTAGCTCTTAAATGTAATTGTGTTAATACTAACTTAAGGTACAAAGATTTAACCACTAAAAATGTCAGGATTTTTTTGGAAAAAATTCTAGATAAAAAAGAACAATTAGCATTGAATACCATGTAATAATATTTGGATAATTGCAATGCCTATAGGCATGTCTCAAATGAATTTGAATATATGAAATGAATAACAGTTTTGGAAGAAGTGACAATATTTTGGTGAGTTTTCATATATTTGGAGCATCAAATATATTATCAGTACTTGATTAGATTGTTGCCTATTGTATTAGATATGCATATAGATAAAGAGTAAAAATACACTATTTATTTAGTGATTTGGATTATGAATTTTAAGATTTATTCAATTTTATTTATTTTTAGCATTGATTTTATGACTGTTTTCTTGTTATTTTTATACATTGACATAGATTCAGAAAAAAAAACATGTAAATAATGTAAATTGTTTGGCCAAATAATTTATTGAAAATGATCAATAGTTCATTTTTGTGAGTTATTGTAATTTTAGTATAGAGAGTATTTTATTTCATAAATTATTAATATTAGATATTATTTACTGTTGATTTCTTGTTGCTTAGCAGGTTAGATTAATAAAACTTAAAAATTTTCGCTATCTTTTAGACAGTTAAAACTTTTGGTTGATTTTGAGATTATTTTTATCTAAATTATATCTGCATCAGAAGTGTAACATGAATATCTAAAATAGATAAACAGATATTTTGATATTTTTAGTGTTCATTTTGTATGTAATATTATGTTACTAATAAATGTATTTTGGTAGATGTACATTATTATCAGTGCCACAAGTATTTACTTAAGTATAATCCAACTAACATTAAATATGACATTATTATTCATTAGTTTAATGTTAAATTTATATCTATTAAGATGGAGCTCATATTGAACATTATGATAATTTTTATATAAACCTGTGCATCTTTTCTGTTCACAAAACAATAGCATTATTTAAAAATATAAAATATAATATTTTGTTTTAGTGTTTTGTTATATCCACAATTATTTTCTTGTCTTTTTAGAGTGAAAAAAAAACTTGCAGTCAGTATATGGTTTGGAATTATTTTATATTAAATGTGATAACATATGTTGTGTTATTAGTTGAAACTTTACCTTCCATATGTAGTTTTTTCAATGTAGGATAGTTCTAGATGACATTATTTATTAGATCGATATGTATTTTGAATAATAGCTTAGTTATTTAAGTGTGTGTGATCATCAAAAACAAGACAATTGTAAATCTTAAGATGAATTTTGTATAACTGCAAATTTATGAACTAATACATATTTTCTTACAAAAGATTATAAATTCAAAGGAAAAATATTGCTGCATTTAATTAAGAAATGGTAATATTATTGCAGAAAGATCATGACTATTTAATATAGTAATTGAAAACAGTAAATGGAAAACAAAAAAAATTAAAATAAATGAAGAACACCAAAGAAAACAATAAAGATATTTTGAAATTAGAAATAAATTCTAGCCATAGATGTAGCTTTTAATTATGTTATTAAAATATTCAACAAAGCAATAGAATATACTCTTAATAAAACACTTGTTATTGATTATTTGAAATCAGTATTTATATTTAGTCATTTTACTGTCTTCTATTTGTGAATTCTATCAATCTGCTAATATTAGCCATATGCATAAATGTGTAGATAAATAAGCAGATACATAGATAAGTAAGTAAGTAAGTAAATAAATAGGACATAACAAACTATATACACATATTATACTTATATAATTCAAATAACCATATAAACAAACAATGACTATTAAAAATGTAGAACAAAGAAATAATCATAATATATTAAGAAATAATCTTCTAATATACATATCATAAGAAAATTTTTAAAATATGTTTCTACCAAATCTGTTATACAAATTGTTATTAATTTAACTTGCATACTGGAAGATATTTTTTCATGATGTATACAATAGAAATCATACATCAACCAATCTAATTTATATTAATAAAATATTAAGATTACAAACTACATTCAGTAATTCGTCTATATAAATAATGTTATACCCATTTTCTGTAAGACCTTTATTTTTGCTACCTGAATTATAACAGATTTACTGATATATATATTTAATTTTTATTTTTTTTATTTTTACTCACACATAGATACATAAGTTTATGATAATCTACATATACAATGCATCAATAATCTTTATACACATACATTTTCATAGCATATGTTTACATATATATATATATATATATATATATATATATATATATATATATATATATATATATATATATATATATATATATATGTAACCATATATTTTAGCATAAAATATAATAATTGATG